>JAGDQP010057342.1:0-12762 GCA_022664845.1 Lepisma saccharinum | reverse complement strand
CTTGCTTCCGATGACAATACAATATTCAATCATTTGATATACGACAAAACAACCCAGTTAACTGTAATTAATTAATTAAAATAATTAATACATGCAACACCGCAATTGTTTTGTGAAATTTGGATTGCCTATCTTGCAGGGAGTTTAATATTAATCTATTATACAGGGTGATTAAAAAAACGAAAAATTTTGAAAATTAAATAATTTCATGAATTTTTTAAAAAAAATTATTGATCGCATTTAATAGTAAAAATAATGCCATTTGAGAATACACACAGTATAATTTATTTTTTGAAGTTGACCTCTTGCAGGTGAGCTCCTCCTCTACGCAAACATTCCCGCAGTCTTTTCGTTACATTGTTCATGATTTTACGTAACATCTCAACTGAAATTTCGGCAATTACTGCTCGGATTTTGGCTTTCAAGTCTTCCATTCTAGCAGGTCGACTAAGGAACACTTTGCTTTTAAGATAACCCCACAAAAAGAAATCACAGGGGATCTGGGAGGCCATTGTATTTCACCATTTTTCGAAATTACACGTTCCCCAAACAATTAGCGTACAGCAGCCATCGATATTCGTGTTGTGTGGGACGTTGATCCATCTTGTTGAAACCAGGCTGTGTCAATAATGTGTGGAAATCTCTGCAGTTGTCGCACAACAAAGGTTTCAAGCATGGCGACATAACGATTCGATGTGACTGTAATCTCATGGCCATTCTCATCTTCAAAAAAATAAGGGACCATCACACCGTATGACGACATAGCACATCACACAGTAACTTTATTGCTGTGCAATGGACTCTGGTGTAGCTCTTGTGCCCAATATCTAAAATTTTTTGTTTGTTAACAAATGTTTGCGTAGAGGACGAGCTCACCTGCAAGAGATCATCTTAAAAAAATAAAAATAAAAAACAAATACTGTATGTGTTCTCAAATGGCATTATTTTTACCATTAAATGCGATAAATAATTTATTTAATTTTTTGTCATGAAATTATTTAATTTTCAAAATTTCCCGTTTTTTAATCACCCTGTACATAAAATATATAAAAAAGGATTTTTTAAAAACCATGCTTTTTTAAGATGGACTAAAAAATAGAGAAATAATAAACTGAATTACTCTTCTGAATCGGAAAATAAAAGCGTGGGTGCTCTTGCTTACCTTATCATAATGCCATAATATCTAAAAGCACCCACGCTTTTATTTTCCGGTTCATAAGATTAATTGAATTTATTATTTTTTACTTTTTAGTCTATCTAAAAAACTGTGTTTTTTTAAAAAAAATATTTTTTTAATTAATATATATATATATATTTGTTTCTTTGAATTGGCAGCTATTTTTCTAAGATCCGTATGAATGTTATGCAATGTGCCATATCCATCGCAGTCTTGTTCAAAAAATGAAATCAATGTCTCGATCTCATTTAAAGATGACGTAGGAGTAACTCTATTTGAAGTGGTCGGAATGACGGGATCATCGTCACTATCATCGTCTTGAGTAGTAGGGTTGGTAACCTGGTCGATAATTACTTCATCTTCCAGTTGTTCGTGCCCAGGTAGATCTTCGTCACATTGTAGCTACTGAGCCATCCATATCACTACTCCCAACATTTACGAAATCGGGAATCTATTCGTCAACCTAAGGATATAAGTTTCGATATCATCGTCCTGTGAAGATATGTCAGGCAACTCGTCATCACTATCGTACCAAAGCGGTGTGAGGTAAGTTGTCCCAAGCCTCACTCGCCACAAAAAAATCGTATTTTATCATCAACAATTTGAAGGTTTCTTGAAAAATTAGCCAGCACGGATAATAGAAAGACCGATTACTCGAAGTCCGGATACGCAAGGTATTACTGTATATAGAAATATATGAAAGTAACAACGGAATACTGTATTGTCACCCGACTTGCGTCGCTGTGCAGAATTTCCTTATTGTATGACGTCGCGAAATGAGTTAAATTAACGCTGTCAGATTTGAGGACCGTTAAACCATTGTGAATTAAAGAAAAGTAAGTAATAAATAGAAGCAGTGTTATTAACGGCAAACATAAATAACAAGGAAATTGACAGTCACCGTGATCGAGACTCAAATAGGATCTCCCAGTTCCTGGTTCGGTATATACTCTCCTTTACATCACCACGGTATGTGCAATTCTTTGTGTATATACAGGGTGTTTGCAAAATAACACTAACAAAAACACCATGAATTTCTGACATGAAAATTAGGAAATAAGTACAGACCGAGGGTGCACAAATGCTTCGTTTCGGCGCTATAGTCTATCGAAAAGCTATGAATGAAAGTGCTCTCTAGAATGATATTTTCAATACCCTCAACAGTAGAACAGAAGTAGCATGGTACCCTCGAAGACTTCAGACCTGCTCTATCCAAAAACGCATATTCCGAAATTGTGCAATAAATGTGCAAGAGACTTTCCAAAGGAAGTAGGAGTTTCCCAGAGATTCTCTGCAGTAAATATGGGTCGAAGTAAGCACATTCATTTTTGGATAGGACAGGTTTGAAGTTCTTGAGGGTAGTACGTCGCATCAGTTGTACTGTTAATGGTATTGGCAATATCAAGATCTAGATTTCATATTCCCACATTTCAGCAACCTGTAACGCCAAAAGGGCGCATTTATTCACCCTCGGTGATCTATACTTATTTTCTTATTTTCATGTCACTAACTTCGTGAGGTGGTTTTGTCGGTGTCATTTTGCAACACCATGTAGAATGTTCCTCTCGCTTCTACACTCTCCCAGATCATCATTGCTGGTTACGAGGTCCTGACACTGCACTACAGGAGGAGATTTTTTCAGATATAATCAAACTTATACTCTTTCGCATTGTGCGATAGCAGAAGATTCCTCAACTAAAAACTCCACCTGTAGTGGAGCGCCTGGTCCTCTTAACCAACAATGAGGAGATGGAAAGGTATAGAGGCGAGAGGAACATCCTATATTCCCAGAGAATTTAGGCCGTGATGGTGTAGTGGACTGGAAACCCAACCTGTAACTTGGAGATCCAGGCTCGAGTCCCGGTCAGGGCGACTGTAAGCTTTTCTGTGTTAATTTCAACATTTACCATACACAAGGTATTTGTGCAAATATAATAAATATATACCTGGTATATTAATTGTTTTTCATGGATTCATGTACAATAATAGTGTGTGGAATAATATCAATATAAATAATAACGATCTGTGATATAAGCAGAGAACAAAAAGAAATACTGTGTATTATAGCACTAGCTACATAAATATTTTGCATGGACTTACGTTGACATAAATAATCGTTAACAATTCGTTAAACATTCAATCGAAAAGGTTAACAATTCGTTATGTTCTGAACAAAGATAGGTGAAATCCACCGAATTATGTGATATGTCTGTGGCATTTTGTTAATGAAATGGCATGCATGAAAAAATTCCAACCCGTCCCGATAGCAGGTTTCAAATCTTTTCCATTTGTCACGCTGTAATTGAAACCTTTTTATGGCTTCCCTCAGAGCCAGATTAAGGGGACACTAAAGGGGCTGCATCCCAGGGCCCCCACTGCTTCAGAGGCCCCGCCAAAAGTAAATCAGTAACCCATGTAAATGGTAAGCACAGGAGCCGGGCCGTCCTAAGATATGGGCACAGTGGGTAGTCACTAGGGCCCCTAACCCCACAAGGATCTAGGGGACCCTCGAGCTAATCTAAATACTTCTTACAAGCATTGTCTTTTCTAAGTCCTTAATTTGATCATATTTGATTCAATTTGGAAAAGTATTGTACGTCAGTTTCTTATCATCAATAGTAATTATTATGTGGTAAATGGTGAAATATGATTTCAGAATCAGCTTCCAATAAGTAGACCACTAAATGATCGTGCAACGTATGATATTGTTTTGTTCATTTTATCGATGCGAACGCATCCACAACACTTAAAATTTTCGCCAGTTGCCTGGAAAAAGTGAAACAAATTGCTAACAAAGTCAGGAATGGAACATTACTAACAAAAATCAGAAACAATTCATTTTCCAAAAGTATTCAAGCAAAGAATACTTAGAAACTTTCTCTACTTTCATACAGGTTCATATTTCGACTCAGAGTGAGATTCAGATAGTCAACCTGCATGATAGTAGAGAAAATTTCTAAGTATTTCTTGCTTGAATATTTTTGGAAACTGAAGGGTTTCTGAATTTTGTTAGTGGCGCTTCATGATGGTACCTTGTATAATACAATGGAATAACAATATAAAAATGTAAACATATGAACAAAAATAGGACATTTATTTCTGTTAAATAGTTAAAATTTACATTTTCTGATAAACAATTCTCTTATTTTAAAATTAAATAAAAGGCGTATTATTATTTTTAACTTTTGATCTGTATTTATGTTCGAAAAACATACAACTGCCTAATATGTTTAATAAACTAATATAAAAGTCAAAGTTTTTAAGTATTGGAGTAAATTTATTGAAAAGGTGTGTACCAGAGATTAGTAACGGGAAGTTTACTGAAAAGATTTCTTTTAATTTGTTTGCTGCTAACACATTGCAGTTCTGGTTTTATTCTGGGCTACTGAAATCAAATTTGTGATAAGTTAGCCTATAACTTATGTGTTTATATTGCATGTGCTTCATTACGAATGTGTCAATTTTGAAGAATCTTGGGCTGGACCTAAAATATTTCTTCGTTCAGTCAGTGACAATGTGTTGGGTCAGTTATATGTTCACGGTTTATGTTTTCATCATGGTCACGTACCAGTATCCAAAAGTTCGCGCACCAGTACTAGTACGACTGCCATAGTTTGAGAAACCCAGATTTAGTGCAATACTTTCTAAAACTGATAAGCTTAGGAATTACAAATTCGTGTTTGGATAAATTCAGATTTTTACTTGACAAGTTACGAAGTACTTATTGGACTAACTTTCTAATTTTAAAAAATCGTATTGGGTTTGTAAATCAGATAGTATTAATGTTTGTGTAGTTGCTTGTGGTGAAACTTATGATTTATTTTTTGTTCTATTGTGAGATAAAAGTTCGAAACTATTTATGTTACAAAAATTAATTTTTCTGAAGCTCTAATTTTATTTGCCATTTCCATGGGTGTCTGTGCAGGAAGGAATCCCAAATTGCTTTGCCTAGGTACTCACAAGAATGATGCACATGAGATAGGTAACAGGGGCCCTAAGAGAGTGGATTTTCCCAGGCCCCCAAATAGCTTAATCCGGCACTGGCCTCCCTAAAATCTAAGTTTATTGTCACTGTTGTCCACCCACACTATAGTTACTAGTATCGGATTCTCTATAGGTATTCGCTGGAACTTCTTAGTTTTCATACTTAATTTCTGTTGGGTGCTGGAAAGTCTTCGGACTTACATCATCGCGTAATGGGAATGTTGTTCACTGTTCTCTTGAATAGGCGTACCGCGCTTCAGGTCAAATTCAATAGTGGAAATGGGAGGAAAACGAAAGTGGATGTTTTATGAAGCACAACACCACATACAGACAACAGGGAATAAGAAAATATTAATTTTCCTCTGTTTATTTATAAACCTTTTTAGTAGAAAAGGGCCATTATAGTCCCGGTAACCCTCTGGATGTCCCAATAGCACCCGTACCGTGCTATGGAAGTTTTTCCAAGCATGTGAAAAGGATAGTTTCAAATTGATTAAAAAATGAATTATTTAAATAATGAAAATGAGTCGACCTCAATTCATACTGCTTTCCACTGAATCGCCCCTCCCGCAACTCGGCACTGCCTGTACCCTTTATTTGTTTACTTCTCTTCAAGGTGAAATGAGTGTAGTATAGTCACAATCATTCTCAAACCCTCTGGTGAAATAAGATAACATTTCAAGTTCTGAGCGCAAGTTACAATTATACTAAATTAAGTTCTGTCACTGTCACATTTGCTAATCCAGAATTCAATCTAGACAACTAGGTCTCCACCTGGGAAGACTCAACTTGCAAGTTTGGCACATGGGACTAGATTACTATAAGGCGAGGCCCAAACTTACCTTTTTGTGCTATGTTTTGTCTGCACAGTTCGTGATGTGCAGATAAGAGGTTGCACGTGGACAGCGAAATTTTAGTTGTTTTTTTAGATCTGCAAGGACAATGGAAGACGGAGTTAAAGCACGATTGAAAATGTATCGTCTTCGGCAATTCGTTGAGGCTTCCATCAGCTTATCCCCTAAGAAATGTCGTATTTTTGCACCGTGAGAAAAAGAACGATAACTTATCTGAAACATTACTGTTAGTCAGGAAATTAGTCTCAATGGACTCCACAACACCTGTCAACCAGTTGTTGAATTCCCGCTGAAAAAAGCCACCGGTTTGGAGGCAAAGAACGGGGTCACTGTTCATCGTACGTCATCCTTATTTTGAAGTCTTTTTCCGGAAAAGTGGTTTTGCAGGAAGCGAAAAAGACAATAGTCTGTTGATTCAAGATCTGGTAAAAACGCTGGGTGAGGGAGTTTCTCCTAGCCAAATTCCTCGATCTTATCACAAATCCTTCTTGTCTCGTGTGGGCGCGCATTATCAGCATAGGTGAGCACACCCTTGGAATTGACCAGAGCAACAATGCAGTCCATAGGCGTTCAAGATGCTGGCAGAACACATCAGCATTGATGATCTGGTAACGTGGCAAGAGCCCAAAATGGATTACCCCACGAATATTCCACCAAACACTCAACATCACTTTGAAGGGGCGGAGACCCTGTTTTGGCACAGTTCCTGCGTTCCCCCTTTAGGTACCCACTGCCATTTGCGTGTCATGTTATGGTAGAGGACCCACTTTTCATCCCTTGTCACCAATGTGTCCAGAAATGGCTCACGTCTGTGACGGGTGAGCAGGGAACTGACGATGTTATTTATAACTAGCTGCTTCTTCTGTTGAGGTGTTAACGCATGGGGTAACCATTTTCCGATTTCTACACGTACCCAAGGTCCTGCAGATGACGAAGAACGATAGAATGGGTGACATGGAATTTGCTGACCAGTTCTTCAACAGTTTATATTGGATTTTCCTCCACCGCTACTCGTAGGGAATCGTTGTCCAGATGTACATGTCTCCCTTCTCGTGGCTTATCGGTGAGGCTGGTGTCCCCAGACCAAAACATCTGGAACCACCTTTGGCACTTTCGCACATCCACAACACCCTGAGCATATAGTCATTGATGTTTCATACCGCTGCGCTGGCTGGATGTCCCTGGTGAAATTCGTACATGATATGCCGTATGTGGTCCTCTGACATTGCCATGATCAAACACAAGAGACACTTCCAAAACGCTGAGTAGACCGTTCTCCCTTTTCTCACTGCTACGCAATCAAGTGTCCTATATGACTCACCTATGATACGTACCGTCTTCTTCACTATTCGCTAGTCAGATGGCGCAATTGCAGCGCTCATCGCACATACGCCATTACTTTTGGGATAACCTATAGTTTATTATTGATATTATTATTATTGTTTCTTCTTGCGTCTTTAATAGCTGAAAGTGCATGTACGTATGTCTAAGTCCATACGTAAACAATTTCGTCAATCATCTCGTTCCTCACGGAATTCATGAAGTAAATTTAATACTTCCTGTACCATTTTGTAGGCTGCCTTTTATGGACACATTAAAAAAATCCTTCTTTTAGCAAGAACTGTCAGTAATAACACTTACCCCATCGAAATTCCACTGATCTGAACGCAAAAGATTGTATGCAAATTGGAGTGTGTGGACACCCAAAGTTTATAATGTTTTAACATCGTTTTGTCTACGCATTAAAAACGGAGTAAAAATACGATACCCGGCCTAAGAGGAGACAAAGAAGAACTATAAAAATTAACAGGAAAAACATTAGGCCTAGATTTTATTTTTCTCTTCGTAACAATTTTCATTGGACCCGGCCTAAGAAGAGAAAACGAGAACTATAAAAATTTAAACGAAAAGCATTACACCCAGATTTTAATTTTTGTAATAATTTTAACATTATCTTGTGGGCACCTAATTAATGATTTACGTGTAGGGTAAAGTCGGCAGAGTTTGATCGGTAAGAGAGATTGCACATGTTCTGGAAAGACAGGAGGGAATTGCACTGATGTGTTGTGACTGAAGGACTACTAGTGAATACGTTACTGGCAGACTAGTCAGTTGAGTTCCTGTGTTGATAGAAGATGATCAGTAAAATTTATATATATGATATGATATTTTTTTTTCATCTACGACACACGTTAATTGCTTGAATTTTTATAAGCGTTATTTTCTTGAAGTTATTGGTCTTCCTCAAGTGATGGAAAGGGGAATGGGGACCGGATATGGTGGGTACCGGAAATATTCTGGGGCGGACAAAAATCTGTATTGCTGCCTTGCAGTTAGTAGAGGGATCTATAAAGGCTAGGGGAAGATAACTCCGAACAAAGATATCATGGTGAGGGGAAGCAGCTTCACCATTACTACTCTGAGGCTGAAGATGAATGACATCGGCAAGGCTCAGAGTTGGACAGAGGACGACATCTTGAATGTCTGAGTTTTCTGCGAGATCGTAGAGCTAACAACTATACACCGCTAAAGGATGTCAAGAAATGGTAACATGTGGTCAATAGATTCTCCTGGGGTAAAATATTCCAGAGGTAAATTAGTTCCTCATTCGGATCATCGGGCGAGGACTGCTTCAGAGGGCTCCAAGAACAGGATTAATTAAAATCTTAGAATTGGAACGTGGAACGTACGAACGTTATACAAAATTGGCCCTCATGAATTGGCGGTACGCGAGACCGAAAAGCACGAGCAGGACATATTAGCAATACAGGAAGTCCGGTGGGGGGTCAAGATAGTATCCGACAGGGAAAATAGACTTTCTACCACGGGGAAACACAGTCACACAATTTCGGACAGGATTCCTAATTAAGAACAGTATCCTTCCGGCGGTTCAGAATATTGTGTTTGAAAACGAAAGACTATTGTACGTTACGATTAGTACTCGATAGTGGAACAAAGTTTTAATAAATGTCTATACACCGACGGATGAGGCAGATGGGAAGGACAAAGACATATTCTAGGATGAGCTAGAAAGGTTCTTTGACCGATTACCGCAGTATAAATCGAAAATTTTGTTAGGTGATTTCAACGGAAAGGTAGGTAGGAAAAAAATAGAGATCTACTATAGGCAAATGTAACCTTGACCAACAGCAAGGGAGAAAGACTGTTAACTTTAGCGATTTCGATAAACCTACCGGTAAAGGGCATGGATTTTGAACACAAAGACAGACAAATACACATGGGTATCTCCGGCCGGAAAAACTCTCAACCAGATCGATCACGTATTAGTAGATAGACGAAGACACATCAACATAATGGACATTAGGTCATACATAGTAGCGGAAGGTGACAGTGATAATCAATTAGTGATTACAAAAGAAATGGAAAAGTTATGCATCGCGAACAGAGAAAGCAAGTGATCAAAACAACTGAAATTCGAAGTTAAATTATTAAATAATCCGAGCATAAAAGCAGGTTAGCAACTCAAACTCTTTAATAGAGTCCAATATTTAGCCGACTCGAGTAATAATATCGAAGATGATATTAATAATGAAATTGATGTAAGCAAGATGCAGGAGGATTGTGATACAGTGAAGGGCGCAGCGAAGGAATGTGTAGGTGAGGAGAAACAGCTGACACACAAATCTTGGTTTGATAAAGAATGCCTTAAGCCTCATGAGGAAAGAAAACAAGCTAATCGAAGCTAATACCAACCACTTGATACTCCTCAGTTTTCATATGCAAATTTGTATGCTCATTTGTTTATCGTTATGCAAATAGAATACTGTTATTTTTAGTGTGTAGGCATATTATTTTATATGTACATCTCTTCTGCCCCCTTCTTAGGTCGACCTACCCCATCGCTGTCTATACTTTTTTATAATATTTCTCTATATGGTAATTTGCTTGGTGATTTTTTGAATATAATTTGTAATTGGTATTAGAATGAATTTGATAAGATGATATGTTAATGTGAAATTAATATCTAAATGTTTTGCTGGATTTTTGCAGTTACGAGTATTGTTGAACTTGTATAATATTTTTATTTCAATCTTTCTTATAGGGGATTGTATTCCCATAGTAAGTGTTTTAGCGACTGGAATCCTGCATTTAGCATCGATTTCGAGTTGGTAATCAGTGGAAAGGGATGGAATTTTTCCTGATTTAACGGGATATGTAAAAATCCAGCCTTTGTGTTTTTGTCTTTGTTCTTTTTTTCGTTGCAACAAGCGCGGCAAGACAGCTTTGTAGAAAAAGAGGTCACCATGAAGTGGGTCTGCTACCAGAACGGAGATAAAAAGCCTATACATGTTTTTTATACTCTGTACCCCTTTTGTTTAGTGGTCGATTGCATCCGGATATTTTCTGAATTTCATATTATTGTCGGTGGTAGCGGTCATTTTAGAGCATTATCAACTGGGACATGGAAGCGTGAAAATCTCTTGAAAAGCCCTCAGCGATGCAATGGTGTAATGAAAATCTTTCTCGGACTTTGAAAATATGCTGTGTGATCCAGTATACGAAAAAAGTTTTAAGTCTGAAAAGGCATAAGGGCAAGAAGATATGAGGCCATACGTGGGTAGCTATTTTTTTGTTTGTCCGGTTATTATGTGATTAGCGATTCCTTGCAGAACTCAGTCGCGATTTTTATATTATTTTTTTATTGGGAGGAAACAGCGAAAATATAATTTGTTTCAGCGAAGCCCATGTGCACTAGAAATATGTATCCTGAATTTCACTTCGTTGATGTGAGTAAAGCGTAAGATCTGATAATTTCTCTGCGGTTCTGACCGGATCTGGATAGTCAAATAAATAGGCTTCCTTTCCTCTTGTGTCAGGATTCTGAGATTCTTTCAGACTGTTAGATGAGATCGCATCAGGTAGACAAATAGAGTGGCCGCCAATAAACGAAGTAGACGAAACTATTTCTGCAAATTTTCCACAAGAATAGAGAAAGTGCAACCTATAAATGTTGTTTCCCCAAGAATTTATTCAAGTGGTATAGGGTAGCGTTCACGATTGATATTTGGGAGAACGTAAGTTCGAGTCCCGAGCCTGTAATATTTCAAAGTACAATCCTACTTTAAATTTCCAATAATTCCTGTGTTATTTAATCCACTCGTCATCCAGTGAGAGATATTTGAATATCCTTTTCAATCTCCAAGCAACCCCGTCATCCACAGCAGTCGTAACAATTTGTAATATATTATCTCAAAATATAATCTTATTTTAATCTGAAATATGTGTTGATATAAATTGCTCTGAATCAAAATTTCCACTATTTGTTAGCAAAGGGTAACAGCCGCATTCCTCATATTGTTATATTGAAGTTCCACCGGAGGGACCGAGGTTATCAAAAGCTTAATTTCTAATCATCTCTACTAGAGTTATTCAGGCACCAAACTTTGTTAAGAATTGAAAGAAAATACCAAGTTTCACACTACAGTCTTGAAATGAAGCACACGTGGGTTCAGCAGCAAGAAGCGAGACTATCTGACGCACAAGATTCAGGAGATAGAGGAAAACGGCAAGATGAATAACACACGAGATCAATACAAAAGAGTAAACTCGTTAAGAAAAGGTTTACTGCCGAGATTAATAATGATTAGAAATGAACGTAGAGATCTTCAGACGGATCCGACTAAAACTGTTGATGTGTGGAAAAGTTATTTCGACAAACTTCTTAATTTACACAACAGGGAACAAACCGAGGAATTTGAAATCCATACCGCAGAACGATGAATACCAAAACCTAGCAAGATCGAGGTCGACATGTCCGTAAAGAAGTTGAAAAAGTTTCCGGTCAGCAGAAATAGACCAGAAATAGTGCTTTATGGAAAAACGAAGAGTTTCCAAAGAAATGGAAACCTCAATAATAGTTAGATTTTACAAAAAGGGCGAGTAATTGGACTGTAGTAGTTACCGCGGAGTCTCGTTACTTCCAACATTTTACGAGGCATTGAGCATTGAGTCCTTCTAACTCGTCTAAGCGTATACGTAAATGAAATAATAAGAGATCACCAATGTGTATTTAGAAGAAATAGATCCAAGGTAGACCAGAGTTTTGCCTCAAGACTAATTTTGGAGAAGAAATGGGAATACAATGGAACTGCTCCACAGCTATTCACTAATGTTAAGAAAGCATATGATTCTATCAAAAGGGAAAAGTTATACAGTATCTTCTTACCATTTAGAATTCCGAAATAACTGGTTCAACTAGTGAAAATGTGTCTCAGTGCAGAGTACGGATAGGCAGAGTACGGATAGGTAATAATATGTCAGATAGTTTCAAGATTTGCAACTGATTGAAATAAGGCGATGCCTTATCACCATTACTATTTGCTTGGTGATATGCAATTTTAAAAATTAAAGGGAACAAAAAGGGACTAACATTGAATGGTTTGAATCAACTATTCGTATAGTCGGATGATGTCGATATAATAGGGAACGATATAGATGCACTACAAAGTAACAGCGATTTCTTAGTAGAAGCGTGCGATGAGATAGGTCTGCAGGTAAACATACACTGTAAAAATAGGAGACACAACGTTCACTAAAAAAATGGAGGCAGCATTGGATTAACCTACATTCAGCCAGTTTTCGGTTGAACGTTTTATTCTCTGTAAAATTTCAAAATGCGCATATATGTCTTTTCCAACGTATTTCATTGAAGCAGATCATTTTTCGAAAGTAGAAAAGAAGATAATGTAATGTACCTTTAAAATTTATTTATTTTGTTTTAAAAAA
>JAGDQP010057341.1:0-12762 GCA_022664845.1 Lepisma saccharinum | reverse complement strand
AGCCATATTCAATCAACTACTGGATGAGGCCTCTCCCCGAAGGGAGGAGTTGGTGTACTGCTCCCACGTTGACCAGACGATATATATATTGTCGTAGTAGTTCACGAAGAAGACTATTCGCGGACACACACACACACGCGCAAACACATTCACACACCTAAATATATATATATATATATACACCAGGTGTATGCATATATTTTTTGCCGGTTTTTGTGGTAAAGAAAACACGTAATGTTAAGGAAAATTAATTTTGTTTCATTCAAAATATTGGCCATCGGCTTCTACACATTTCGTCCATCTTTCAGGTAATTGATGCATACCTTGCCAGAAAAACTGCTTGTCTGTTGCGGAAAACCATTCGTCGAGCCATTTTCCAACGTCTTCAAAATTGCTGAAGTGCTGCTCTGCGAGCGCGTGCCCCATTGATACGAAGAGATGATAGTCAGATGGCGCCAGGTCTGGGGAGTACGGCGGGTGCGGAAGGATGTCCCATCCAAGTGATTCCAAGGTGTCTTTTGCTGGTTTTGTTGTGTGAGACGGCGCATTGTCCTGTAACACAATCCCTTTGCCATGTCTTCGGGCCCATTCTGGTCGTCTTTCTATTTAAATTAATCATTTGTTGACGATAGCGTTGTGCATTAACGGTTTCGCCGGGCTTCAAGAGTTCATAATACACAATAACGCTCTGGTCCCAACAGACACAAAGCATGGTCTTCTTGCCGAAGCGATTTGGCCTTGGTGTTGAAGGACCGGCTTCGCCAGGTGAAAGCCACGATTTTTTCCGCTTCGGGTTTTCAAAATAAATCCATTTTTCGTCACCCGTCACAATTCGATACAAAAAGGATTTTCTTTCGTGGCGTTGAAGCAGCATTTCACAAGTGACTGCGATTTTGAATTTAAAGTTCATTCAAATCTTGTGGGACCCATTTACCCAGTTTATTGATCCTCCCCATTGCTCGTAAACGTCTGCTGATTGTTTCTTGGGACACATTTAATGCTTTTGCCAATTGCGGTTGAGTTTGAGTTGAGTCATCCTCCAATAACACCTGCAATTGCTCGTTTTCGCACTTTTGTGGTCTACCAGAGCGCGCACTGTCTTTAACATTGAAATCACCATTTTTAAATTGTCGAAACCATGTCTGACATATTCTAATCGATGGAGCGTGTTCACCGTATGTTTCTACCAGCACACGGTGACTTTCAACAGCCTTTTTCTTTTGATTAAATAAGAAACGCAATGCGTGCCGCAAATGTTCTTTTTCAGGCACAAACTTCGACATGATCACTGAACGATAAAACAAAGCCGCTAGTGTTTGGCGGACTCAACTTGTGTGTGTTTGTAGTTGAATGTCAGACGAACAAAATGACGTATGTGTCAAATGAATACGCTGCGTACTTTTCGCTGGCGCCATCTCTTAGGTAAACCGGAAACTACTTATGCATATATTTATATATATATAAGTAATATACCTTCCCGGTTCTACATAAAACTTCTATTGGTAAATTACCGTTTAATGCGTAACCAGCGGACCACGGCTGCAGATTATTTTCTATATGGTTAATCTCCATTTAACATGTCACCTGCGCCTCCGCCTTCGCCTCTCTACCGCCATCTGTGTAGGATTTAATGATTTTTTTCTCTGCTACTCTACCGCCATCTATTGATTTTTCTTGTGAACTATCGGAATTCCTCACCTCTCTACCATCATCAGTTAATATCACAGCTAATTGCTGCTATTACCATCATTCATTAACATTATTGCTAACTTACTGTGTGTTAATCTATTGATATGATCGTTACTTATTGAATAGTGTTATAACTAAGTAATGAATTGTTAGTTTTCCTATACGGGTGCAATCAGAAGTACTTCAACAGCCACTTTGCATCAGGTGAATACTGTAATGGTATATTTAACATGAGACATGCTCGTGAAAATTTGTTGCTGCTACGATGAACTTGTTTATTGTTGTAAAAAAAGCGGTGAAGTTTTAAAAAATTACATCAAATTGTGTTATTAGCTTTCTCTCTTGTTGTAAATCCATATTTTGTATGAATTTGCTTTGCCTTTTCCCTTCATTGCATGTGCAACAACGGAAGTTTCTATCAATGTGAATGGCATGTGAAAATTATATTATGAGTGGGTGTATTAAAGATTCTCAGTTGCATATTTTTGATCTCTCTCTCCTTTTTTGTATCTGTGATATCCATGAAAGAGTGAATTCTAGTTTTACATGCAATGTAACAAAGTTTTTTGTTTCTCTCTTGAAAACTCTAACTTGCAGAAAACATGTTCACTAAAATTGTTCTATCACTCTTTCGTTTTTCACATCATAAATGTATGAAGTTTGAGCTATAAGTATTACTGTACAATAAGTTTTTTCGGGGACTGTTTCTTCAAAATCCATTATAATTTTAATATTGGTTCGTTCGTTAATAACAACTTGTTTGCGTTTACTTGTATTAATGACATACATTGGACGATTTTCTATAAACTCTTTTGGGGAATAAAACATATCAGTATTTTTGTGTGTTACACGTGTAACTATCATACATTTTAAGATAATCTGATTTTGTGATATCCAGGTTTATATTCTCACGAGGGAAGATTTCGTTACGAGCATTTTTTAAATAAATATTCTTAATCTTACATGTATCAAACTTACTAGCGTCTTTCTCCTGAGTATTATCATCACGATTAGTTTGGAAAAGAACTATTACAAAATCGGGCATATCGAACTGCAGTGAGTTAAACTGTGTTGTTACATGAAATTCGAAATAAGAACCTGAAACATGTCGTTGAATACTTTGATACGTGAGAAATTCAATTTGTATTTCAGGTTGTCGAAGTATATCTGCTTTTAATTTCATCGAATAATTTTTCTCGTATTCGACAATTGGCATTCTAAGCTCCATTGAAGTAATCACTAATTTAGCAGCATGAGCTAATGTAGCATCATCTAGAGTACCATCTGCTTTCTTTGTTTTCCAGCGATAAAATAAAACATCATTATTTGCACTTCTTTTAAATGTTATTCGAAGCCCGCTCTTCCACATAATTTAATTATAATCACTGAAGAAACCAAACAGCAAACGTAATGGAAACAACACTGTATTCTCTTTCCGTGGAAATTTCGCATCAGTTATTAATCCACCTGACTTAAAATATTCGAGCTCAGGCTTTGATAATCGACATGTGGCAATAGCAGTTGAAGTAATTCCCCGCATAATCTATTCTATCAATAACAGTACCATGTTTGCGTACCTCTAAATAAGAAAACAAATATGGAACAAAATTATCTATTAATTAAATATTCGACCCTGAAGTAAAAGTTCCTCCAGCATCTCTTTAAATAACTTCATATTTGATGTATAAATCGCCGTAGTGTGGGTTCACAAACCCATCGCCAGAAGTGATGTCGAATTCTAAATCTTTGTTTGCTTCATTCAAGTTATTAAATGTACGACGATTCAGTGGGAAAGATTGATACTCATAGCTTCCAATAAATTCCATCTTTAAAAAATACTATATTATATTCAACGTTGTTTCTTTTCGCTATCATTCTTGCTATAAAAAAATCATTTTAAGAATCATCATTTTTAATCATGAGAATTACGCTTGTTATTGCGCCACCAAAACTAATTGGTTCATGCAATTCATTACTATCACTTATTTCAATGGAACGTACATGGCTCTCTTGTATAGGAAAAAATAATGGCTATTGGGGCTCATAAGCAATTGGTTCTAAAAATTCTGTTAATGGTTTAAATGTTGCTATAATATTAGTTTCCTTGTGCTTATATTCCCCATCTGCTATAATCATACCTCTTACTAAATTACAGTGTATATTAAATGTTTCAATACTTAAGAACTTTGGAAGAAATTGACCTATGTGAGTTTCTTCTGGCTTAAGTTCACTATTATGCTTAAAACCTAATAACTTACCAACAGTTCCTACATTAAAATTTTCTGCAAATGGTGTAGCTTCCATTCGATGAGTTAAATGATTTTCATTTAGAAGCACCTCTTTACGTAGTGTTGTTTCTAATGTTGATGCATTATACTGACCCGGTGGTATATTATGTCTCTCTCCTTTATGAAAGTAAGTATTGCTATTTGTGTTACATTTGGTATTAAGTACATACTATAAAATCCAATCAGTGCAATTAACAAATTGTAATTTTGATTATCAATTTAATTATGAAGATTCAGCCGAAGCTTTGGTGTAGTCCTCGATAAGTGCAACACAATCATTTTTTAATAAAAGACTATGTAATATACTATGTTTTATGCATGATTCATTAAGTAATCAAGTTTCAATCTTTCAATAGCTTGATGAAAATCGTTTCCATCAGATAAGAATTTTAATAGTTTAATACATAAATGACCACAAATCACATCGTCAAAATGTTGTATTCGATCACGATTATATTCAATTATAGTGTTGTTAGGATTTAAATACTCAATGAAAGACTTGGGAGGTACTCCACCAAATGAATCGAATATGCAAGCTTTATTATTTTCATACCAATAACAAATCCAGTGAGTTACTGTATTAATTGACCGATCTAAGTTAATAACTGCACATTCTTGTTTTAACGGTGGAGTAGAAGGAAGATTATCCGACATGCATACACCTCTAAAGTGTTTAATATTCAATTCTTTAGCTATACGTTCGAGATCATAGTTGGTCAGCGTTTTTTTTACTCTATTTAGGTCTTTCGGAAGCATTTTCTTTCTTTGTTTAAGTCCTTTACCTTTAGCTAGACTTGATGATTCCATAACTTCATTATGACGCTTTCTCTCCTCTAGTTCTTGTTTATTTTTCTTCGCATCGATTACCGTCTTAGCTATAGCTGCTGAACCACCTGCAAGACTACCAACCGCTCCCAATCCAGCAAGTATGGCAGGAATTGTAAAAATGAAACCACCTGTTTTCGGTTGATTACGTAATTTATTTAACTGTGCTAAACTTAATGTTAGAGCCATATTATGACCCTTTTTTAAGCATTTTTGTTTCTTCGCAAGTTGTGCTTTATTTAAGATATTGCTAAAATTTAATGACTTTAATTCTTGTGCTGGAATTTGAAATTTTACACCTTTTCCTTTCATTGTATAAAAAGACTATATTATATTCATTATTTTGAATTTATTCAACAACTACAGCTCAAGCTTCTATCCAGTGTTTAAGAAAAAATGTAGCAATCTATAAACCCCACCCCATTTTCCGTTTTGTGTTCATTGCCATTGCTACTCCCAATGAAGCCAATTTTTCACTTAAATCAGCATTTTTGCTAATAACTCTATCAAAAGCTTTAAACTCTAAGTCTTGATCAGCTCTATATCTATCTGGTAGATCTTTAAAGTTCATATACGCAATATCATGCTCTCGACATGCTTGATCTAATCTATTTATAACCCGATCACCTGTCGCTAATCTTTCATCTAAACGTGTACCAGGACCACAAAATTCATAGCCTGGAAGATGAAGTTCAAAAGGTAATTTATTAATTAATTTCGTTCACTGCCTTTACCTCCAATAGTATGCCAAAATTTTGGTGGAAGAATATGAATAATTTTTATGAGGTAACCTAAACCTTTTGGATTCGAAATAATAAAATTGGATAATCGAGATGAAATCATTTCCATAATACCCACTTTCTCATTATAAAAATTCTTATTCCCAGCTGCTTCTTCACCTGCTATAACTAATGATCTATCTACTAACTTTCTAACATCATCCATCCAAATAAATTGTTGTGACATATTTGTGTAGCATTTAATTCCCTTTCCTTGCTTCCTTTCTTTCAAACCTTCACCTTTACTTTTCAGTTCAAGCCAAATAGGTTTAATTAATGTTTAGTACTTATCGCTGGAGCTTAATTTTGCTCTATTCTGTGATGGATCATGATTCTGATATAAAGCATTCGTCATCTTTAAAATTTTCTTATAAATTTCATAATCTTCATTAGTAAAACCTACTGGTTGTTTACGAGTAATTAGCTCCCATAAACCTTCTGTTCCTTTAAATTTTTCATAAATCGGGGTTGACGGATCTTGTGCTATTTTACTCTCACTATAAATTATTAAATCATCATTATCAAAGAAAACATTATAACTTCCAATTTTCCACTGCACTACTCCAGCTATATCAATAGAGTATAATAAAAACACTTCATCTTTATCTAACGTATAAGTACTTAAATATCGACTGGCTAATGGACCTAACTGAATTTCTTTCTCTTCTTCATCATCTTTCGTTTCTTTAGTTTCTGGCAATGCCTTAGGTGAAGCAAATAACCGTTTCTCAAATGAGGTTTCTGATGGTGTTGGTGGATAATTATTAATATTCTGTTGTGCTACAGGTATAAGTTCTGTAATTAGATTTCTGTTGTCATCGTTTACTCCTTTAATTTCTTTTCCCAAGCTTTCAATCGCCTGAATCAATGGTTTGTCTTGACGTTTTTGCTTTTCATAATAGCTAAGGTGACTCTCTTTAAATTCTTTAAAACGTTTGGCCAAATATTTTGTAATTCAATACTATTTAATTTTCGTTTCGACATTATATGAAAAAAGAGTATATTATTTCCGCTTTGAAAAAGTAACGTACGTACATCAACTGAAAACGTTAAACGTAAATGATATAAAACGATCACTCGATTATAAAGAAATAATCGATTTTGTTTCAATACTTTCCATTGTTTGACTTTCTCGTCATATCGATTGTTATAAAACCATAAGGTTCCTTCTATGCAATAGAACAAATATCCTTAAATTTATTAAATTACATATCGCCAACAACAAACTCATTATAAATATGCCTTAAATTCGTGTTATCTTGACGAAATACACATAAAAAATTTGCATTATCTCTAATAAGTTGTTTCGGAACTTCACTATATGTTTGTGCTAATTAAAAACAATCCATTCCTTTATGTCTACCTTATGTGAAGTAATTCCGTACCTCATTCTGATCTTCTAATATATAATCATCAAATATAATAACAGACCGTTGCTTGCAATCTTCCAACTTGATAACGGAAGGTTTAAACGTAGCCAACTGATAGTGGAATCTTACTTGTATTTCATCATAAATATGAAGCAGTTGTTGATACTTAGGTTGCTCTAAACTTTTAGAGAATACGTATAAGTGTCTACCATTCCAATAAAGCCAATTCGGAGCTAGAATAAAATTATCAATAACTAGTGTAGTTTTCCCGCAACCTGATGAGCCTATTATTAAGCAACGAATGTTATTCGGAAGTAATTCACCGTTCAACTTACCATAATCATTAGCTAGCAGAAGTCGTTGCTTAACACTCCACATTTTATGATTTATTAACTATATCATAGCTTTGAGATCGATCAAAGAATTATCATTCGAAGATAAACCTAACCACTTAACTAATGCTTTATTTTTAGTTCTACGTAAAACCTTTTCAATTAAGTATACGTGAGGGTGTTTGGTCTTCATTAGTTCTTGCTCATAAAAACGACCCTTAATAATCTCATTGCGTTCGTCTTTTAAATGATATGTAGACGGATCAGTCTTAAAAACAGTGGCAATTTGAAATATTTCTGTGCTCCAAGTAAAACCTCTTTCAAATTTATTTATAAACTTGCTAATTCGAACATAATCTCCCACACTATATTTATCCTTTGATGATGCTAAATACATTTTGCTATAAATTTTTTATATTAATTTTTGTTCGTTTTCTTTCTTCACGGCGTCAATAGGTTTCATTTTTACCGTGCTATGTTTTTTGTTATATTTCTTCATTAGTGCTTGTAATATATTCTACCATTTGTAATTACCTTGCAGTGTGAATTGCTTCCACATCAAATTACGTAATGTTTTATTAAATCTTTCAACAATACTAGCTTTTTATCGCTGTATGAAGAGTAATGAGTAATACCTTTTTGCTTCATTAATTTAATAAACTCTTTATTATAAAACTCGCTACCGCGATCTGTTTGCAAATACTTTGGTGCTTGTTGAGTCACTTCAAGTATTGAATTAAACGCTCGTGTAACTTCTTTCCCTGTTTTATTTTTAACTGGTACAGCCCATGCATACTTACTAAAAGTGTCAATAATAGTTAGAAGATAAGAATACCCTCTATTTAATTTAGCTAAACCTTTCAAGTTTCCCGAGTTCATTTCAACCAAATCTGCTTGCCATAAATCGTGTATACCCTTGGTTACAACAGGTATTAGCCTATAATTCCGTCTTGCGGGCTTGTGTAGTTCTTCAACAATGGCTAATCTACTATTCATTATATTGAAAATTAATTAAGAACTAATTTAAAGATCGATAAATCAATTGAGCAATAAAGATCAAATCAATACTTATTGGATATTACCTGGTGAAAATTTATCTGATCGAACTACACGTATATCGCCTTTACAACATCGAACTCATGAAGTAAAATTTCGTCTTCAGATGGAGCATCTGACACTCTACTACCCTCATGTATTCCTAATGATAAATTGCCATACTTTTGTCCACCGCTTGCTGAATATATATCAACAATAGGAAACTCTTTATTCTTCTTCTTAAGCCAATGAAAACCAATAATTTTTAGCTTACCCATAAAAAGGAATTTCAAAATATGGGGTATTCATATTAAATAAATACACTTTGCCGCTAACATTGCCACTCTCGTTCGTTCGTGAAGTCTCGTTCTTTATTAGGTATTGAATACATTGTAAAGAATTGAACACTATGTAAGTTGCGTATTGATGTTAACAATTCATTAGTTTTAGCGTATATGGCTCTATACAAATCGCTTTTCAATTTATCTTCTAAGTCTTTCAGTTTTGCAATAATTTCATTCTTTATTTCATCGTTATTGCTATCGTTATTGCTATCGATAAGTCTGTTATCGATATGAAATTTTTAATACTATCTTGTACTTCCCAAAGTTGAGTCACTGTAGGCATTAAAGCTATTGATGGCTCTACGTTACGAAAGTGATTAATATCAGCATATTTTTGAGATAAGTTATTAAGAGAATTACTCACAAAAGTGTATTTTGTTTCTAGATCACCGATTTGTTTCTGAATATCTACAATTAATGTGTTATGCGTTACTACTGTATCATCTAAACTTTTCAACATATTCTTTAACCCGCTAACTATTTCATTAACCCCATGAACAGAAATTAATTTTGAGTGTTCTTGAATTGCTTCTTTAACTTCATTTTGAACATTAGTTAACACATGTATACCAGAAAGATCTTCTAATGTCGGAAGGAATGTTATACTAGTTTGAATGTTTTGTAATTGAATCTTAATATTGTCTATTACTTCAGGGAGGTTTTCGGTTGTTTCGATTACACTTTGAATGTTAGTTATCGTCTTTTTAATTATTTCTACTTCTTGCGAAGTTGGAAGTGTGTTAATAGTTTCTTGGAGGGCAGTTAATTTTGATCTTATTTCATTTTGATTTTGATTTGTAGCTAATTCACTTAAAGACTTACGTATACTCTCGATATCAGATTGTTTCGGTGTGTTCTTTTGAATTTCAATTAAATCGCTTTGAACAGTGCTTACTATATGCTGTATATTAATTAAATCTGTAGGAAGATTAAAACCCTCTAATTTCTTATTTAATTTTGCAAGTGCTTCCTGTAAACTACTTACCTCAGTAGGAATGTTATTCTCAACAGTCTGTAGATTCTTTAGTTCAATTTGAATATTCGTGAGTTCCGATATATTATTAATTATTGCTTCAAACTCACCAAGCTTTCTACTAATTTCCGATACATCACTATAAACAGGTAGGTTGGTTAGATCATCACGCAGTTTATTTGTTTCATTTGTAATAGTTTTAAGTTCATTTTGTAGAATCGAAATAACTTCTTGCATCTTTTGAAGATCTTGAGAGGGATTATTTTGAAGAGCATTTTCTAATACATTCACAGCTGTTTGAAGATCATTAAACGTATTTTGTAACTCCGTAAGCTTTTTATTCAATTATTGACTAGATCTTGTGCTGCAGTATTTGTAATGAATTGATTCTTTATGAATTGTACTTCCTTTTGAATTGTCGTTATAATATTTTGAACTTCGGTAAAATCATTTTTATTTACTAGCTGTGAATACATAAGAATAACACTTTTCAACTCATTATCAAGTTTTTGAAGTAAATCTACTAAATGTTGTTGAGCTTCTGTGATTTCGGTTTCAATATTTGAAGATAAAGTATTTCGTAGTGCGTTGATTTCACCCTTTATTATTTTAATTCTTTGGTCTAATAATGTCAGCTGGTTTTCATTGATGTTGGAAGGTGAATCTGATAATATTTCATGCTCATGCGACTTATATCGCGGGAATCCAAATAAATCAGTAGGCATAATAAATAATAAACTATATTATATTAGAACGTATAGAAAAAATAAAAAAAAATATTTTGAAAAAAAAAACACAGAGTGTGCTTTATTAACATTTGAACAAGCTTAATAATAACTATGTACAAACCTTACCAACTATTTAACTGTTACACAAATGAAAATTAATACAACTCATTTAGAGGTTGAGGGTTGAACACACACTTCACAAATTATTTCAGCATCATTATTTACAATTCTTCGATGACCCCATGGCAATGAGTGTATCTTACAATCAAGAATTTTACGTTTATTATCATAGGGGTTTAAAGCTAATTTTTGTTGCTTTACAGTCGAAAGTATATGCTCTCGTGATTGAATTTGATGTTGCTCTTTCGTTAATTGTTCACCAGAAAACAAGCACTTCTTAAAGTCATCAATCGTAATCTCATTTTTCACAACATTTTTCTTCACACCCTTAACCCTCTTTGTTTCTTTTTTTTTCTACTGTATTCATAGCATATACTTTCGATCGTAATCCTATAAATTCTTCAAGAGCTATTTCTTTCATCTCATCCTTCATTTTACCAGGTACTTTCTCGTTACTTAATGGGATATTATATCGATTATTTACAGGATAATTCGATGTGTCAAAATAGTCTATTAAATCAAGCATATCTTTATAGAAATTTTCAGAAATAACATGATAGACTAACGAATCCGTGTCGGTGTAAACAACAGTAAGCTTATCTCCATATCGAGGTTTCATCACTTCATAATGAAATTTGTACATTACTAATTTAGCAAGATCTAAAATAGCACTGCCAATATACACAGGTTTGTTTAATTTCGTGAGTTTTCGTAGCATATGAATAAGTACAAAATTTTCTGAGTAGATTGTAGATTTAAAGTAGATTTAAGATTCTGAGTAGATTTAAATTGCGGCATTGCAATAAATTTTTCATCTTTTCTTTTATCAGAAACAAGTTTTATATCAATATTCTTTCTCACATTTTCCATGGTTTTCCCAAACACGCTGTTGATAAAAAGTTTGTAAAAATCTTTCTCGAAATCGGTTGTTGCCTCTGTGCGTAGCTTGGTGTTTAGATCTACGTAAGGCTTAAGCCACTTCGATTTAGAAAACCATAAAATTCTGTGTACTTTTACAAGTTTTAAACCGTGAGCAAGATAAAATTTTAGTAATCGAAAATGTACAACATAGTTTCTTTTCGGATTTAGCGTTAGTAGTAATTTTCATTGTTTCCCGTTAGGTGGGATTTCATTATCAGGTGCTAAAGAGTAATCTTGGTAATCATCATGTAAGTTCTGAGGATAATCTAAGTCTACCTCTGCAAAGAAACCTCGTTCATCTTCGTCGGGATAATTTAGAATTTTGTTCGAATCCCAATTTTCTGGTGTTGGATCCCATGATATCTTTCCATAGGGGAGAGGCATACTCATGGCATGGCCATACAAATTATTCGCGTCCAGGTACATTACAAACGAGGTTTCTTTTTGAGGATCGAATTTACTACCGAGAAACTCATTGTTAGCTTTAATATACCTTAAGCTACATTGGGATACACCACCACGGATTAATTTTTCGATAAACAAGTGCTTATCAATATCTGAAAATAATTCTAATCATAGATTTATAAAGCATAGCTTTCCAAGATAAGCCTGGCAATGTGTGTGAGAAGGAAGGATCAATTCCATATGAAGTGATACATGTGTTTCTGAAATTTTCTACCACATCAGCTGTTAGCAAAAATCTCCAAATGTTTTGCAATCGAATGTTTCCCATACTCGCTGAACTAACAAATAAACTTCATTACTGCATTTACTACCCTTAAGTATGTTATTGAATGCTGTTTGAGGAGGTAGTTTTGTTTCATTAAATCTCGAGGCGTCAGTAAAATAATCATAAGGAAAAATACCCTTCCTTCTACTTAAATAAAATTTTACATCATCAGAGAAATGAGCATGAGTGTATTTCAGTTCTTCCGGCTTTAATTTTTTTTACTAATTCATCTAAAGAGTAAGGCAAAAACCGGTACAAATCTAAAAATCTTAATTCAATTTTTTTACCATTTTTGAGATGGAACCACTTTGAAATTGCAATATACTTTTCCTCACTTTCTGCAAGAACTTTTATATCACCTGGAATACAACCTAATTCTTTCACGAAGAGATGCGCATCATACGAAGATAATCCGTGCATGAAACATCCTATAAAATTTTGTTTTTTTACTCGCAAATTACAATTATTGCAAAGAGGTTTAAGATAAGCTCCTGATAAATGATGGTGGTGATGAACTTTTGAGTTATCTTCAGTATAGTCTTCGTCACAAATAGAGCATTTCTCTGATTGTTCGTAATCGAGTTTTTCCGGTGTAGTTAAGGGATTCATCGGCAAATCCAGATTTAAT
>JAGDQP010057340.1:625-12762 GCA_022664845.1 Lepisma saccharinum | reverse complement strand
AGCTATGGCAAGGTTTAAGATGTCTGTAGTCTTTCGAGGCTGTACAAGCCAGAAATGTGAAGTGACAACTTGTGCGAGAATCATAGCGTGCCAAAATATAAAGATATTTTCCTCGGACAGCTTGCTCTCCTGTACCGCGAAGGTAAATGTCATGTACGGATCTGCCAATTTAGAATTTTGATTTCTTTTCTGTCAAGCCGCAAGTCATTGTGGCTTTTCAGGCTATTTCTTAGTCCGTCTGCAAATACTTGAGAAATGCCTTACCTTTGATCTTATCTACATAGATCAGAATCCAAAGATTTGAATTTTATACGAAAATTCATCTTTCTTTTTCAGTTTTGATTTGGATCTATTTATCGGGATATCTAAGTTTCAGATTTTCGGATACGTCTTCAAATTTTGGGCCAAAACCAGTGCTGCTGCCTTGCAGTTAGTAAATGAATCTACAAAGGCTAGGAAAAGATAACCCCGAAAAAAATATCATGGTGAAGGGAAGCAGCTTTACCATTACTACTCTAAAGCTGAAGATGAATGACATCGACAAGGCTCAGAGATGGACCGAGGACGACAACTTGAATGTATGTCTTTACTGCGAGGTCGTAGAGATGGCAACTCTGCACCGCTAAACCATGTCAAGAATTAGTAACAAATGGTTCTATAAATTCTCTTGGGGTAAAATATTCCTGAAGTAATCTAGTCCCCCATTCGGATATCCTAGCGGGGGCTGCTTCAGGGGGTTTCAAGAATAAGATTATGAATGACATTGGTATAGGAACGTGGAACGTACAAACTTTGTACCAAACTGGCGCTTTTCAGACGGTAGTACGCGAGACTGAGAAGTATAGGCTGGACATGCTAGCGATACAGGAAGTCCAGTGGGTGGGTCAAGATGGCATTCGGCAGAGAAAATACATTTTCTATTACAGGAGAACTCAGTCACACGAGGTTTGGGACAGGATTCCTCATTAAGAACAGTATCGTTTCAGCAGTCCAGAATATACCGGAAGAGTTCGTGTACGAAAGAATATCCTACCTTACAATACGTACTCGATGATGCAACACGGTTTTAATAAATGTCCATGCTCGCTCCGACTGAGTAAGCTAATGACAACGAGAAAGATATATTTTACGATTAGCTAGATAGGTTGTTTGACCGAGTAACGAAGTGTTATGCGAAAATTGTGTTGGAGAATTTCGAGGCTAAGGTAGGTAAGGAAGAAAATTTTCTACATACTCTAGGGAAATCAAGTCTTTACGAAAAGACCAACAACAAGGGAGAGAGACTGATCACCTTCGCGATATCAAAAGAACTTTGAATACAAAGATATACACAAATATACATGAACATCTCCGGATGGCAAAACACATAATCAGATCGAACACATATTATTAGATGGACGAAGACATAACAATATAATGGACGTTAGGGCGTACAGAGGAGCGGAAGGTGACCCCGACTATTAGTGATCACAAAGTGAGGGAAAAGTTGTGCATCGCGAACAGGAAAAGCAAAGGATTAAAACAACGGAAATTTGAAGTAAAACAATTAGATTGCCCGGCTGTAAAAGCAGATTACCAACTAGAAATCTTAGCCAACTTGAGTGGTAATGAAGATAATATTAGTAGTAGTGATGAAATTGATGCGAACAAGATGTGGGAGGCAATTTGTGGTGACATTGTGAAGGGCGCAGTACAAGAACGTGTAGGTGAGAAGAAACAACTGAAAAACAATCCTGAAGAATACATTAAGCGTCATGAGGAACGTATACAAACAAGACTAAACAATGAAACCAAAGCAAATGGAAACCGCTACAGTAACGCGAAACGAAACGTCACACACAGGTTTAGAAACACAAAGCGAACATAGAAAATTCAGGATAGGCATATAGAGGAAAACGAAAAGACAAATGGCTTACGAGGTCTATATAAACTCGTTAAGAAAGGATTACCAGCCAAGGCGAGGAGCAATGAACGTGGAGATTAGCCAGGCGGATTCGACAAAAATACTCGATGTATGAAAAAGCTATTTCGACAAACTTCTTAATATACACACCAGAAGACAAATGGAAGAGTTTGAAATCCATACTGCAGCCTTAGCGAGATGGAGGTTGAAATTTCGATGAAGAAATTGAGAACTTTCAAATCACAAGGGATTGACAACATCTCGGACGAACTTATTAAAGCGGGAGGAACAGGACTAGTCAGAGAACTACATAAAAAAAAAAAAAAAAAAAAAAAAAAAAAAAAAAACCAAAGAAACGAAAAGCCTTATAGTAGGTCCTATGACAAAAAAAAAAAAAAAAAGCGATAAATCTGACGGTAATAATTACCACGGAATCTTCTTACTCCCAACATGTTACAAAGTATTGAGTAATATCCTTCTAACCCGCTTTAGCGTATACGTAGATGAAATAATTAGAGATTACCAACGGGAATTTAGAAAAATATGTCTACGTTAGATCAGATTTTTGCCTTCAGACAAATCTTGGTGAAAGCGGGAATACAATGGGACGGTTCACCAGTTGTTCATAGATTTTCAGAAATCATATGAATGACTCAGCCAAAAGGGAAAAAAACTATACAATATCCTGGTACAATTGGGCGATGTGCGACCCCATAAACAGAATAAGTGTAGGTTATATATAATATGTCAGATAGTTTCGAGATTCACATCGGATTGAAACAATGTGAAGCCTTGTCACCACTACTGTTCAACTTTGCGTTAGAATATGCGATACTAAAATTAAAAGAGGACACAAAACGACTAATATTGAATGGCTTAAACCAACTGTAGATTTAATAGGGAACTATATAGATGCACTACAAAGTAACACCGATAGTTTAGTAGAAGCTAGCGATAACATAGGTCTACAGGTGAACTTGGATAAACAAGCCGAAACAGAGACGATGAAGGAAATAAATACATATAACAATCAAGGATGAGATCATAGAGAAAGCAAATAAACTTAAATAGTTGGGAGCATATGAAACCAGGAAGAAAGAGGTCACGGAAGAAATAGTTAGCATCGGTCAACGCATGTTTCTATTCGGTTCAGAAACTCTTTAACTTCGCTATTAATATCAAGAAAACTGAAATTAAAAATATACAAAAATATACAGTTATTCTGCCGGTAATACTTTAAGGTTGCGAAATTTGGAGTACGACCCTGGCAGTTGAACATAAATTACATGTGTTTGAAAATAAGGTTTTGAGAAAGATACACTGGCCGAAAAGGAATGTGCTGATCGGAGAATGGAGGAGACTGCATAATGAGGAACTCCATAGACCGTATGATTCACCCGACATTATAATAATAATGAAATCACGAAGACTAATGTGGACTGGCCATGTAGCTTGGATCAGGGGGAAAACAAAGATCTTGGTTGAAACTCCGAAGGGAAGGAGACCGTTGGGAAGATATAGACGCCGTTGGTATGACAATATTAGAAGAGATATTCGAGAGGTTGATGTTCATAATGAAAACGGGCTTGATGTTACAAAGTATAGAATCCAATGGAGAAACGTTTGTTACTGAGGCGATGAACTTGCTAGTTCCATAAGTCACAGAGCTAGTTAGTATTTTTCTCCAGTGATGGTAAACTGTGAACCCACATTAAAGTAAGAAATGAGGCAGGAACCAAAACCAGCATTCTGATTGTGTGATTTTACAGGGCATCCTTCCACATAATTGGTAGTTTGATGCTTCTGACAGTAATTTCCAGTTTTAATCTGCCTCGTCAAACCATTCACACATCTTCCATAAATGCTTTTATGGCATATAAAAGCACTATCTTTAGATATGAGCTCTACCATATAGAATTTTGAAATAATACAATCACGTATTGATGTTAAGTCATTTGGTCCGAAGTTAAGTAGATATAAACTATTTTCAGATGTTTGGAATGCCTAACTGCCACTCAGCTGCTTATGATCACTCTCAAATTTAATTAACCAGACCCTGTGGTCCAAGTGGTAACGATGGTGATTTCGGTTAGGTAATGAGAAAGCACGTGGGTTCGAACTCCACGGCCCACTATCCTGACTGAGGTTTTCCAGGATTTTCCTCAGTTTCACTAGGGGAATGCCGGTATGGTACCTTAAGTAAGGCCCTAGGAGCTATCTTCCGTAACATCCGTTTTTAAAGACATACTTTTCTTAAACAATTCGTACAAAAAAATGTTTATGCATGACTAAAAAGAAAAGCATGAAGCGCGCTCTTTTATACAGTCACTTGATAAATTCTTCAACTGGCGCGCCATGTGCTTTTCTTTTTAGTCATGCATAAACAAACTTTTTTTTTTACTTTTTAGTACGAATTGATTAAGAAAAGTATGTCTTTAAAAAAGTTTTATTATTTTTTTCTATTATTTCCGTGTTCGGATACTTTCTCTCAAGCTTATATTTTGTGACTCAAATCCAAAAGTGTTCTGCAACCAGTCAAACTCAATATAGTTGCAATCTAAGTATTTATTTTAGGATAAAGAAGTCCACATTAAAAAAAAAATAATTAAAATATGCTTTTAAAATATATAAATAAATATATAGAAGTATATGAAAGTAACAATGGAATGAATATTGTATTGTCACCCAACTTAGGTCGCTGTGCAAAATTTCATCATTCTATGACATCGAGAAATGAGTTAAATTAACGTTGCAAGATTTGAGGCCACCACAAACCAGTGTGAACTAAAGAAAAGAATGTAAAAAGTTGTTCGTTTTAAGACCTTATTGAAGAACTGTAGTGAATCATGAAAAGTGATTTTATCAAGGAAGTTCATGTTACGATAGGATAAGTACTTCTTTCAGAAACTCACTTTGTATTATTCGGTGCAGCGTTTGATTCAGGTCTTAAAAAGCACAAAACTCTTTTTTTTTATTAAAAAAAGGGCATGTGAGATTTTGCCTGTTTGCACTTCAATTAGACTATTTTTATGTATCAAAAAATACAGTAAACTACAAATCTAATCCCAGAGAAACTGTATATACAGGTCACTGTGAAGAGCATTACAAAACAGCCTTTGTGAAACTTTCGTCATTTCTCCTGATTTCTTTTCGTTTTCTTCGTTGCCAAACTCGATGATCATGAGACTGAAGTGTCAGGGTAACTCCAAGAGGTTTCACTGAGGGTTTTTCCTCAGTCACACCAGGCACATGCCGGGATGGCACCTTCAACATCGGCCCTGGCCGATACCTTCCCGAATCCTTTCCCCTACCCTATCCCGGTCTGAGCCTTAGATGCCTAAACGCCATAAATTAATTCAAATTCAAATTCCAAGAGGTTACAGTTCGAATTCTGGATGGTACATGGATGTTTGTGGATTGTAAAAACCATTTACAAGAAAAAAAGGCTGAACAACGAAAATAAAATGTATGTGAAAATATTAAAAGAAACGTTGTTTTCTTCAGCTAAATGTTGGTGAATTGTTCATATCATTAAGTTCATATTCCTAAGAAGTACAAAAAATGTAAGCATAACTAAATTGTTTACAAAATTCTTCAACTACAACTTAGCACCACAAACTATTGAAGTGTAAAAAGTTACCCATAGCTCCTTTAATAAACCTGTTTGGAGGAGAGAACATTACAACATTTGTCTTAATCACTTTAATTAGTTTCTGGATGGGGCTTTCTTATGCTCGGGGGGGGGGGAAGTGTAGGTCCCCATGTGCTCCCCTGAAACAAACACTGATTTTTGAGGCCCGAAATTTCATATTAATTCTTTACTTATTAACAGTTATAAGCTACATAACACTATTTGTTTTATGCATATACAGAGTGTTGCAAAAAATCAGCAACAAAAACACCTCACCAGATTCCTGACATGAAAATAATAAAAATGAAGTATAGATCATTAAGGGTGCACAAAAGCTTCCTTTCGCTGGTATAGGCTGCTGGAAGTGTGGCAAAATGAACTTCAGAGCTTGATATTTCCAATACCATTAACAGTAGAACTGAGGTGGCATGGTACTCTCACAAACAATAATAATAATAGTAACAATAAAGACAACCAACGTGTTCTATCCAAAATTGCGTATATCAAAATTGTGCAATGGGACTGCCGCTAACGAATTGTTGTACTTGTTGCAAGGTGGTTTCATAAATGCTTGTTTCGATCCATCTTTACTTCTGAGAATTTCTGGGGATCCCTATTTCCTTTGAGGGATCCCTGGCGTACACATTGCAACATTTTGGAATATGTATTTCTGGATAGAGCAGGTTGAAAGTCTTTGAGTATAACATGACGCATCAGTTCTACGTACAGTTGATGGCATTGGAAATATCAAACTCCAAAGTTCATTTTGCCACACTCCCAGTAACCTATAGCGTCGAAACGAAGCATTTTTACAACCTCGATGGTCTAAGTACTTTTTTTTTATTTTCATGTTAGCAATCTCGTGAATTGGTTTTGTCCATGTTGTTTTGAAACAGCCTGTGGTTTGCACCGAAATATCCTTATTGTTAATTTCTGTACGTCAAATATTCGTGCACCGAAATTTCTTAATTCCATCAATGCTCTCTCTCTCTCTTGTATTTCTATGAGTGTGTGTGGTGAATGCATGTGTGATCTGTACTAGCAGTAACAGTGACGCCATATAACAACAGTCCGAAGTGAGAACATGGCAGAGCGGGGGAAAATGTCAGGACCCGATCAACCTTATCTGTGAGCTATGTGGTGTTAATGGGGCGGCACGGATCTACTCTTCCCTACTACTGCTGCTGCTCCCTTTTTATCCTGAACGAAATTCCTTCCCCTCCTCCCGGACTGCGCTTACCACCCACGCCCTCTTTGTTGGACATGGTTTATGGTCATTTGACTATCAACGCTCAATTTAGCCCGTGGGTGGTCTTGCTACGCGACACGCTCGTCTCGCCACATACCAGGAAGGGTGACATACGTACACATATAGGTGTCTATGGGGGAAGGGATAAACATCAGCATGTTTTCCCTTGCTTAGGAGAATTGTTATGGGAGAGATAGAAAAGAAATACACACACACACAGAAAGAGAGAGAGAGAGAGAGATGTAAATGTGTAAAATACTTTCTATCAATTAATTTCAAGAACTTCTTATCCCCACTTTAACAGATATAACAATTTTCTCTAAAGGTACTATTACACTATCGAGTTTGCTCGTCGAGGAAGCTTGGACGAGGAAACTGATCAACGCGCTCGACAGTGTAATAGCGCTCTTAAGAATTTTCTGGATCTTTCTTTGGTTTTGTTACAGAGAGTCCAAACTTTCTGGCCTACTTTTAATTTAGCTTTGTTCGGCTACCTGTCTGTCCGTTTGTCTGCCTGAGAGTTTGTCTGTAACGCAGGCTAACGTCCCAATCGCAGTAGGTATTGACAAATTGATTTACGATTTTAGTTTCTTGGGCCGTTTTTATTCTGGTGACTGAAACTGGAACTCCTTTCTTGTTAGGTTAGTCTTCTCCATTTGAAGAATTCATGTTAACACCTCAATTAAAGCAGGTAGAGAGAACCTGACTTCAGATCTGAGTTCAGCGAGTACGATTTATTCCGTAGTTTTTAAATCTATTGACTGGCAGACCCTTTTCATTTAAAGAATTTCAGGCTGGGTTTACAATACGCACGTTGTCATAGTATCCACCTTAAGCTATCATTATGAATTGATTTGTAATTGTTTAGGTTTGTAAGACAAGCAGTCAGTGGTTGTTTGGACGTTTTCTCCTACTACCTGTTTGGATGGGAATATAATACTTGTTAGGATGATATTCGGAATCATTAACTGAGATAAAATCCTCAGGCACCAGAGAAAATCTCTGACTCCGCCCCCCAACTCACCCGCCGGCAAATCGGGCACTGAATAAAACTACTTGAAGAACGTGTTCTTCTTAAGTGTGACTTTCGTTACAGGTCATTGCCAAATTGACGTATGTAAATGCTATACCAACATAGTCACAATATTCTTCCTGTTGTATATAAATAGTGTGCACTTAGATTAACATTTATTTCATTTTCTTCAGAAGAAAACTAGCCTAATATACGTTATTTGTCCCCTACGTGGACTATCCCCTCTTACTTTTTTATATATTGTTTTCTGCATAATACTTAAGTGCTTTTGTTTTTTAAAAAATGATTTACTTGTTTTAAATGTAAACAAAAATAATCACAGTCAAGTCGAAATTAATGTAAAACTCATTGTTCCCCCAAAAGTTGTCCCCTCCGTGGACAGACAAGAAGCTTCTAATAAATTCCACTAGGGTGTGTTACTGGTGTTTAGCTCGATAGGACAAAAGACGAGAACGCCATCTTTATGATGCCTAAACGAGCTTGACTTTTGTGTGCCTATTTTACGTTTGGAAGAATTCAGAATTCGTTTGAAGTCGAGATCGACCTGGTATGGTACCGAGAACGAGACTGAGACTAAGGTCTAGTAATCGAGACGAGACCGAGACACTATTCATCGAGACTTACTCGAGACGAGACCGAGATGTACAGCAGCTTCAAGTACAGCCGCTCGGTTGGTGATGTTATTGAATTTACATGTTCACAACCTTATATACTTTGTTAAAATTGACCTCCGTTGCTTTATTGTATATTGGTGATGATAAATATCGTTATCTGAATACAGTGTTGCAGGTATATGAGGAGAAATGCTCAAAATACTTATTTTGAAAACTCGAAAGAGTAGATAAGTGAAGTGGGTAAGAGAAGTTTGTCCATGCCCGGTCAAATATTCTCCTAACCACTGAAAATTTTATAAATATCACACTGAAAAAAACACTGGCGTAACAGGTCTATAGGCCCTAAGCCTGCCCCAACGCCATCTGTCCGTGTTTGGTGGAACAACATCCACCTGAGTAACGATTGTGTGGTCAGCACTGCGCGTACATAACCACGAACAGGCGTACCAGGGACTTACCAGACCGACTGTGGCCTTATTCACGTGACTCCCCAATTTGTCTCACGACGCTGGGTGGACGCCGAAAAGTGGGACTCCAGCCGGGAATTGAACCCGGGACCACGCGGACATGAGTCCAACGCTCTAATCACCAGACTGTGGAGCCCCTATAAATATCACACTGGATATACTAAATTTTCAGAGAACTGCATTCTCTTTTGTTCTTCCATTCTCAGGAACTAAAAGTTTAGTTTTCTTTCCCGGTAGCCCGTTACGAACCCTGGACTTCGAGAGCCACAAGATATCGAGATAATAATTTACATGATATGAATTAATAACTGTTATCTGTTGCTCTTCATAGTATAGTAAGAGCTACTATTATTACAACGATGGGGTGGAGCCTTGATCTGTTGAGAATTTGAGTGACACTAAACTAAACCGATGCACCTAACCTAAATCTTCAAATTCCATGTAGTAGATAAATACGTAGTTCATATTCCGTTTCTGTTCCCATTAGTACTACTATGAGGGAAATAGGAACGACAAGGGTTGAGACAAACGCTTATTCAATCTTTGTCCCCACCACCCACACCCACACAGATTCGGTTGCAAAATAAAAAGGTTGAATGGAGGGATAGTTAAAGAGAGGGTGGAAGAACGGACAGGGATGAAATTATTTGATCATGTTCACTGAAACGATCTGGATGTTCTTATTGAATAAAAGTTCCAGTTGGGATGTCAAAAGATGTGGTGGTGTCGCATTACTGTCTCATACACAGGGAGAGACAGAGAGGTGGGGGCGGGGAGTGAGTCTGTCGCATAGAGGGTGGTTTATATCTATCTATCTCTGTCTCTTTAAGATGTTCGTCCACAGTTGCGACAAAGACACTGGAAAAAAGGCTTAGTGAGTGATTTCACTAACTGCGTCAACCGTAATGTGATCCTTGTCACAAATGGATTCACTTGGAAGCAGGGAGAAAGAAACAAAGAGAAAAAGAGACATACACGCAGAGACACAGACAATGAAACGAAAGTATTTTCTACATTTTTTTTGTAGGTCCCAAATACATAAAATGAACGAACAATTTTATTTTGTTTTTTAAGTTTGAGGTGTTAACACCCACATTGCAACTGTATTTGAAACTTTTGTCTATTTCTACGGACTATTTAAGGGTTTGACGTCATGATCTGTTTGTACCGAGTCGCTGTAGCTCAGTGGTAGAGCGTTGATGTAGCATTCGGGAGATCGTAGGTTCGATCCCAGCGGCGACCATCCTGACGGAGGTTTTTCCAGGATTTCTCCTCAGTCACACCAGACAAATGCCGGATGGTACCTTCAATATAAGACCTGGCCGACACCTTCCCGAATCCCTTCTCCTCCCCTATCCCGGCCTGAGCCTTAGATGCCTAAAGGCCATACATATAAAAAAAATCAAATTTATGATCTGTTTGTGTCCTTGAAAAACACATCATTCTCTGTCTATGTAGACATATCTAATACCACAAAGAAATGCCTTCTGAATAAAAATATGACAATAGTATGATAATGTCAGTGCCGAATCTAGGTAGAATAAAAGGGGGCAAGCGCTCTGGGGGGCACGTTTACAGGGCGGCGAACAGCTAAAAATAAAAAAATAAAAGCTCCTAAATAAAAGGAAGTAAAACTGCCTATTAAATTGAAATTGACCTAAACGAGTTCAAATTGTCTATACTGGTGCGCTAAGATATTTATTATGTTATTCCATACAACCTAACTTCATCATTAAAATTAAAATCCGCAATTCAAGTCAGATAGGCAGGTTTACTGCCTTACTGGAGTTAATAATAGCGAAGCCACGACAGACTCCACATATGATAATAAAAGTACACTACGTGATGCGAGACAATGTTGTGGCCGTCGTGTCGGCCGGTCGTGTTGTTTGGCTAAAAAGCGATGAAAAGGGCGGCAAAATTTAACTTTGCTCCCCATAGGAAAATTTCTAGATCCGCCACTGAATATTATGAACTACTCAACTTTCGTAGCTTCGATTTCTCTTCGTCAGTAAAAATATTCAACACTTCTAGAATTATTACAGGATCATTATTTGTCATGATATCCCTCACTCTCTCACTTCAGCAACAAGTTTGTTTGGACAGCTCTCGTGCGGTTACCATGGCAACGCAATGAAAGTCAAATCATGACTTTTGATGTCAGATAGCATGTCATCTTGTAACAAGAAAGTAAGTTACTTGCTTTGACCTTGTCTTACGTGATATTGTGTTAAACTTAATAAACAAGCATGAGACTAAGTTGTTGGAACATCATAAGTAGCTTGGTTGTTATAACTTAAGTAATTCAAGCTTGATGGAACAAGCAGTTATGCGAGGAAGCTTAGCAACCTTGAAATTTATTTGAATTTTATTTCGTTGCACTCCTGCTGTGGTCTCAGTGCGTTGAAGTTCCTTCACGTGCTGGGACAGTTTCGCCGTAAGATATCTTCCAAAGCTCCCACCCCTTTTACGACTACAGGCGTCTCTTGCGATCTGATAAACTAAGTATAAATAGCGCCTGGAATGCCAGCTAGGGCGTCTGATTCCGTGGTCTGGTGACTACAGTATCGAATTGGTGTGCTATTGGTCCTGGAATTGATTCTTACACAGCGGAACCTTTTTCAAAAGTACACTATGTTTTTCTTTGTTCTTCTACCAAGACTATTTGAATCCTGACTCTTGTAAACTAGAGTGCTTGATTCAATCTTTTTTGCACCTTTTTGGCTTGACTTGCTAAGCTTGCACAAGTTGTCCCACTGCATCAGGTAATAGTCCGTTAGTTTGATTTCATCATGCAATTGAGGTATGCGTGCAAGAGCAAATTAACTTGTACTTCGGTGAAAGATAACCTGACTCCAGCTGTGTGTTGTAATATTGGTGTTGTCACTAACACGTTGTTTGTAAATTATAGCCCTCAGACACTGCTTAATACACAATGCACCTCCTGAAATATCGGAATGTTCAGAAGTCGTTATCCTAGAAATTTAACGTAACCAATTGAAGAATTCCTACACACTTCCCAAGGTGAGTAGGAGAAACGTTTGATGAAACCTTATCTCAAAAAGTCGCTCTATATGTTATGTTTACTAACAAGGGACATACCCGAAATGACACACTCAGATTTGAACTAAACTTTCAACGTGAAAAGAAATAGTGCAAGTTCCTACCTTTCGCAATTTCCTCTAGAAGGGGCCAGGTGATTGGAAAGTTTTCGATTTCCTTGTCAAATGTATTGAGTGA
>JAGDQP010057339.1:0-12762 GCA_022664845.1 Lepisma saccharinum | reverse complement strand
ATAATTAATTAAATAATAATAATAGTAAGGTCGATTTAATTTATAGAAATTCCAGGTAGGTAATCCCGCACGGCTTTCCGGGGGACATCCAGGGGACCTCCATACGGGATGAACTGTTTGTATTGCCCACAGAGTTATCGCACGGACGTCCTTAGGACATCGCTATGGGAGCTTGAGAAATCTGACGTTAATGGGATCTAAATGGGACGTCCCAGGGACGTACTCTGCTATGTGGGTATCTTCTACAGCGAACTTTAGGCCTACTGTAGCTTTTACCGTTTAAGGTATTTAAAAAGAAAAAAACTAATTTAGTAGAGTTTTCAGTGCTGCCAATTATTTAAATCAAAAATTTTACGCCAGTGATTTCAGATTATGAATTTTGAAACGGTCCCTTTTTTCATATTTTCAAGTGGAATAGGTTCAAATTTTACAGTTGTAAATTTCCAAGGTTTGTTGTTCGTCTTACAACACCGGTGTAGTAGAATGTTAGTATATTTGTTACAATATTTGTTGTTTTTAATTGGGAGGGTCATTGACTCGGGCTGGGGGGTGATAACCACCGTCACCCCCTTCAAGAAACATTGCAAAAACGTACCGCTTTGTATGACTGTACTTCTATACAATGACGTGGCCGGATAACACATCTGAGGACTATAATATTTCATTTGAAGAAGTTACTGTCATCATATATATTAAATAAACATTACTGATAAAACTAGGGAGCTAAGGGGGCTTCAGCCCTCGCTAGCCCTTGTACAGAAATCAAAAAGAAATGGCGCGAGCGGCCACTCAGTGGTAGTTAGTTTAGCATTCGGAAGGTAGTGGGTTCAATTCCAGCGACCGATCATTCTGATTGAGGTTTTTCCTCAGTCACATCAGGCAAATGCCGCGTTGGTACCTTCAACTTATGCCCTGGCTGACACTTCCTGCATTCTTTCCTCTCTCTTATTCTGACCTGAATCTCAGACCCGACTAACGTCTTCGTATTGGTCGTTAGGTAGGAAGAGGAAAATTTGATTATTCGTTCACGGAAACAAGATGGCGGCAGAGTATTAATCAATCGATGCTTGTTGATCTTGTATAAAAAATGAATAAAAGAAATAACATGCCTCCTCAAAAGGGCGGTGGATGAAGGCAAAACAAGGCCCGTAAGTAACTGTTAATTATAAGTATGAATTTCTTTTTAATATCCTGGATAGTACTTGTAATATTCCAGGAGACGTGCTTAAAATACACACTTTCACTAGTGGGCCTTCCTTCAGTATGTATCGGGCAATCTTTTTGAAACAGGCCTGTCAGCTAGAACTACGCTTTTCTCAGTTCATAATACTCCCTGCGGTAATTTTCTGTATTTGTTAATTAAATGTGAAGATCGTGTTGTGTGATTTCTCATTATAAAATGCCTCCAAATTAAATTTATGTTCGTGGTCATAGAATACAAACGTGATATGATTACATATTTTTTATGCTCACGCTTTAAGTACATTTACTCTTTACTCCATTACCTTTACCTAATCTTCGCCATTTGCTTGACATCCATCCATCCAATGTGTTCACGCTGGTGGTCGCAGAAGTTTCGAGCCGAGGCAGGGTAGGACATGTGCAACAATGGAAAGACCGGGCAGTATGCGCCCTGTACGTAGTAAAATTCCAATAGAAGCTGTTGGACACAAGTTGGACGATGGATATGTCTGCACAGCGTTGGTTACGTAAGATCAGGAGCGTTTAACGCACCGAGAACAAAGCGGAATTAAGATACACAAGAGCAAAATGCACGGCGTTGAGTGAGTGAGATGAGAATGAATTGATGAGAGAAGCTTTAGTGCAGCCTGGGGCGTTTGTAGCAGTGGCGTCGGGTGGCGGCCGTACCGATGGTGCAGATATGGAGGTGGGGCTTAGTTTGGAGTCGATGCCAGAAGGCAGCCTGGATGGTTCGAAAGAAGTCTTGGAGCATGGGCAGGTCTGCATCGTCATGGAGCTGGACGGTCCTGGTGCCTCTGTCATGTCGTGTGAGGGCCCTGAGAGTTCTGTTTTGTGTTGTTTGGAGATGATGTAAATGGTATTTCGCAGCATGTAACCAGGCGGGAGCGGCATATGCCATGACGGAACAAATCATATATGTATAGATGTGTGTTCGGGTTTCATACTGCAGGTGGGGAGAGCGGAGGAGAGGATACAGAATAGCAATTCTTTGAGTGGTCTTTTGGGCCAGGGCTGTACGCTGGGGCCGAAAGGTCATATGGTGGTCGAGGGTGACTCCCAGATAAGTGCCTTCAGGGTGGAAGGCGAGAGGACGATGAGCGAAGTAAAGTTGCGGATGAATGGTGTATTTTTTCCGCCCGAAGACAGTGCATCTTGTCTTTTCAGCGTGGATGTTGATACGCCAAGACATAGTCCAGTCTGCTAAGAGATCCAGTTGGCGTTGCATATGTGCGAGGGCAAATTGGATGTGGATGTTCCGTGAAAGCTTTTCGAGTAGTGTCTCAATACAGAAAGTCCTATTGTGGCGTACTTTCTTGAGTGAAGAAAGGACGTCACTGGGCGAGGACGCAAGGACTAATATCTAAGTATTTCTCATTGGTTTCAGGGGTAGAGGCTACATTACAGTTACGTAAAGGTAGAGAAAGTCATCAAGCGGACAATTGGCTTCGATCAGTACCTTGAATTAACAGAACTACATTTTACATTTTATTTTAGCTAAGCAAAAAATACAACATCTAAATAAAAATAAGTTAAAACAAAAATGAAAATAATTGATTAATTTGTCATGATTTCTTAACTCTACTGCTATCTCAAGCAACGTCAGGGAGTTATTACTTCATTTCTAATTTCTCAAGTTCAATCTGAATGAACAACAAAACATTTAAAACTAACCAGTGAATGTATCATGGAGTGAGCTATCTCGTATTAAAGTATAAAAATACGACATTCTGAATTTCTTTAGAGTTCAAAATTTCTCATTTGAGATTTTCAAGTGAAAATTTTATTAAGTCATACTGACCTGGATTCAAACAACTAAGTCTTGAAATACGGAGTCTCTCAGCGATCTTCACGCGGCGGTGAACACAGACAGAAAATCCTGTACTCATACGGAAAGTCATCTCATTCGCGCTTATTTGTATCCGCATTTAGTCCAGAGAATGTCTGGGATACTTCATTTAGGCCATCCTTTGCGCATCCATTAGATAATTTTGGAAAATGGAGTTTTGGATAGAGTAAGTCTCAGGTCTTTGGGGGTTCCATGCCGCCTCAGTTTTACTCTTAATGGTATTGGAATTATCAAGGTTTAGAGTTCATTTCCCCACACTTTCGGAACAATATAGTGTCGAAACGAAGCATTTGTGAATCCACGATGGTCTACAATTTTTGGCAATAAAGCATGATTACGGAAAAGAAACACAAAAACTGTAACGTGAAACGGCTAGGTATATTAGATCGGATTTATTGCAGGCCAGTCACCAATTAAAAATATTTTGAAGGGGCACCAGTCCCTATAGTTGAGGGATCAGTTGCTTGATTTCATGAAGCATATGAGCCAATATATTACGCAAAATTATCACACTATTATTCAAAACTGATCTGCAAGGATGGCATTATTTCCAGAAATTTAAGATAGCTAAATTTCGGAATAATCTATATATTTATCTGTTTACATCGAGACAACCAGACCAGTGTCGGTTTCGATACTAGCCTATAGTTTCGGTTGCCAAACCAATATGTGAATTGGACTCAACCTACTTCGTATAGTTTGATCTTGGGGAATCGACGACTGCATTCTTTCAATTCAATAACCACTTCCTTTCACTTGTATATGAGAAGATACTTATATTTGGGCCGATATATGTAGTATGTTCAGTGGAAACTAGGGATGGCAATCCGCTCGGCTCGAGCGGTGAGTCTAACGCTCGAGTCGAGTCGTCGCTCGAACTCGACTCACTGTAACCGAGTCCCAAGGTGTCTCTCTGAGAAGCGACTTGGCTCGACTCGAGCACATATTGAGCGGCGACTCGGCTCGATTCGAGCACATATTGAGCGGCGACTTGGCTCGACTCGAGCATGTAGTGAGTTCCAATTCGACTCGACTCGAGCATATAGTGAGTTCCGACTCGACTCGACTCGAGCAGTTCTGAGTACCGACTCGACTCGACTCGAGCACATAGTGAGCACCGACTAGACTGGAGCACATAGTGAGCGCCGACTCGACTCGACTCGAGCACATAGTGAGCGCCGACTCGTCTCGACTCGTGCAGTTGTGAGCACCGACTCGACTCGACTCGAGTCTGACCGAGTTGCGACTCGAGTCGAGCGAGTCGTTGACATCCCTAGTGCAAACTACTTGTGTTTCGCGCCTTATGAATAATTCTCGACCCCAAAAAGCTTTTTTTAAGCCCAACTGCTTCTAGACACGATATTTTGGATTCCGCATTATGGCGTTTGTCCGTCTGTGTCTCAAAAGTCAAATATTGTATCGATATTAATAGATGAAAATTTTCTTTTGTAGCTTTGTTATTGGTTCTTTCATTTCTTTACGAATTGAATCAGTGCCTGTTTTTGCTATTGGTGGATTTCTTTCCTTTGGCCTAGCTTTTTTATTCGTAGAAATTATAAAAAAGGATTTTATTTTCTCATGTTTATCGGGCGTAAAACTTTTTGAAATATCCTTAACCATGATGGTTTTAAACATCCATTTGGGCTACATTGTGTTTCTGTCATTTCTCGCTAAATATGGCAAGTTGCTATATAGATAAATCTGCTATGTTTTTTGTTATTTTTTTAGCGTTTCGCCTAAGTGGCAGGTCCTTTCAGACCTGTTTATTCTTCTCCAGTTTTCTATTTCTTCTAGCCACGATAGGACTAAATACACAAATGTTGGTGGAGAATCTTTGTTGTACTATTTGTTTCTGGAAGTTCTGTGGAATTTTGTTCTGTTAATTTTTATTTTCTTAAACTCTTTCTTTTTTTTTCTTTTTTTTTGTAAGAAGTTGAGCAATCTCCATGGTGCTTTTGTGTTTTTATCTGTTAAACTATTCATATATTTTGAGGGGAAGTTTGCAGAGTTTTTGTGCGGGTATCAATTGTTTGTCCCAGGCAGATCTTTGTTCTGTTAGCTGCGCTTTCTATTGAACAAAGAAGTTTAGTTGATTGTGTAGGTAGACTGCTAATTTATGGAAGTGAATACTTCAATGTTTATTATTAGCGTATAAAGAATATATTTTTATATGGGGAGAGCATAGTCTTCAGGTGATACTCGCAAACATATGTCATTTCTTCTTTAAGTTTATAAAAATTGACTCTCACTGCTTCGCTGGGGGTGCTGCGCCTCTAACTTCAGTAGATTTGGGGGGCTGCACCTCCTTTATCTTAATCAGAATATCTGTGGGACTGCACCTCAATGGTGTCCATTTGCACCCTCCTATGCATGCGCCCAAAAAGGGGAGTTTTGTCCCATTTATTGTAACCTACTCTTGGACATACACCTTCATACAAAATTTGATGTTTCTAGCTTCAATGGTTTGGAAATTCGGTTTTCGGGCAGCCATTTTGGATCCAAGTTGACGACTTTTTGAACGTTTTCTTATATTGTCGTGACCTACTTCTGATGGTACACCTTCATGTCAAATTTCATTTATCTAGCTCAAACGGTTTGGAAAATGGGTTTTCGGGCGACCATTGTAATTCAAGATGGAGACTTTTCCACAATATTGTAATATTTTCCTAAACTACTCGTCATAATGCACCTTTATGCCAAATTTCATCTTTCTAGCTCAAACGGTGTCGAAAATGGATTTTGAAGTCCGCCATTTTCGTTCCAAGATGGCGTCTTTGGATACATCTCGTCATATTTTCGTAACCTACTAGTGATGTTGTTGTAACTTCATACATAATTTCATTTCAATAGCCTCAGCCGTTTAGGTTGTGTATTCTATTCAACAATGGGTTTGTCGGCCATTTTGGATCCAAGATGGCGTCTTTTTCAAAATGCTATGTATGTGGACATGGACCTTCCGTACCGCACCCGATACGTCGTGCCCTTTTATTATCACAAGACGTCAATTAACGTTTGAATATTATTTTATAATATTTCTCGCATAAGAAACTTGCAAATGAATTTTCAACTTTGTAAGGGGTCGTCAAGGGCGACTTTTCTGAAATTTGCTATAGGACAGTACTTCTAAAACCAAGTATGAAGCGCTGGTTTCTCGATTCATAAGACTTACATTCGATTCGAAAATAATGGAATACAATATACTATATAAAAGCACACATTTGTATCAATAATATACTTTTAAGAGCATCTATAGAAAATTATTAAGATATTCCTTTAATTTTCATACATGGATTCAAAGTATAGATACGGGCTAGGAAAAATTTAGGGCGGGCTAGGAAGAATTTAGAGGGGACTATGCCCCCTATCCCCCTCTTGGCTACTGGCCTGAGTGAAACACCGATTTGTCACTCACAGGTTAAACGGTGAGCGTTCAACTTCACTCACAGTGACGTTAGACTGTGATTTGGAGTGATTAAAGAGTGATTCACGAATCACGTAGAACTTGTACTCGCATGTATCGCTGTGATAGCGACTTATCACCTTTGTAGCAAAAGATTCCGAGTGCTGTTTCTCACTCACTCCAGAACACTGAGCAGTTTAAAGGAAGACTGATTTATGTCACATTAACGCAGTATCAACCAAATTCTTTCTTCGTTGAAATATGGTTTATTTATCGATTTTTCAGATCTTTGGCTGCTATAGTATTCTATCATTATTCGTTCTTTTGTGTACAAGGGTCCAATTTTCACATCCAGGCTTTTAGAACCTGTGTCTAAAGAATACGATATACCTCCTGCAATGGAACATAGATATTCCGCATTATAGCACGAAGGAGAATAATAATAGCCATGATTCCTGTTACTGTATCGTCTGCTGAGTGGAGCTTTTCTAAGCTCGAGCTCATCAACACTTAAGACCGGCTGTCAGGCAGCTCTCGCTCTTCGATCTATAGAAAACGATGTTGCATTTACTCTCTAGATCAGTATTTCTCAACCTTTTTCATGCCGCGACCCCCTTTTACCGTGCCTTCTGTCCAGAGTCCCCAAGAGTAATTTCCTGTTTGCAAAAAGCGGTTTTGTTCCACTTTGTATTATTTATATGTATATATATAAAGAGGTAGCGATCACAGTTGAGGGCTTCGGCTCTCCTCTCCCAACACGTCTGGTCAGCGTGGGAGCAGTAGACCACCTCCTCCCTCCGGGAGAGGCCTCATCCAGTAGTGGATTGAATATGGCTGTGTATTATATATATATATCCTCTATGGCTTATGGAGCTCGCAAGTTCATCGCCACAGTAACAAACGTTCGACATTGGATTCTATCCTGGGCAACATCAAGCCAGTTTTCATCACGAACACCTACTTGTCGAAGATCTCTTCTAATATTGACCTCCTAACGACGTCTCGGCCTTCCCAATGGTCTCCTTCCATCCGGGCTTCCACCAAGGATAGAATATAATCTTCGTTTTCCCCCCATCCAAGCTACATGGCCTGCTCAACTTAGTCGTCGCGATTTCATTATTTTTACAACATCTGGTGAATCATACAGTCCGTGGAGTTTTTCATTATGCAGTCTCCTCCACTCTCCAGTCATCTCGTCCCGTTTCGGCCCCGTATATCTTTCTCAAAACCTTATTTTCAAACACACGTAATTTATGTTCATCTGCTAGGGTCGTACTCCAACTTTCGCAACCGTAAAGTATTACCGGCAGAATAACCGTTCTGAATATTTTTAATTTCAATTTCCTTGTTAATCGCGATGTTTGATAAATTTTATTTTGATATGGTCCAGTCTAGTAACTTTGGACTTCGGCCCGTCACGATTCGTCCTTAGCTGTTAAAATTTACACCCATGCCCCTGCCGGGACTTGAACTCGGGCCCTAGAGCCGATGGCCTACCGCCGAAGACCGTTCGGCCACAGTCGGCTCGCTATGTTAGAAGTTTTTGAATTGAACAGAAACAGGTGTTCCCCGTTACTAAGCGTCTTTTTATTTCTTCCGTGACCTCATTTTTGCTTGTTACGTATGCTCCCAAGTATTTAAATTTGCTTACTTTCTGTATGACCTCATCCCTAATTCTTATGTTTTTATTTCCTTCATTCCCTTCGTAACGTTTTAAATCTTTTTGTCTTTTTTTTATTTTGTGTAGAATTTGCTTTTCATTTAAGAACATGACAGTTGATTTGCTCTATTTGATAATAAATATCCTAATTATATTGTCGAAAAACTATTCAACAAATTTCATTATCTTCAGTAATTATAAAAACAAGTAAAAATACCGTCTTTGAAATATATTGGTTTTAGCCTACAAAAGCCGAATTAAATTTATTTTTTCCTCTCGTGACCCCTTGCACATAACCCACGACCCCCTGTTGAGAAACCCTGCTCTAGATTATAGCGATTTGATTGAAGATTTGAGCAACAAGGAGAGTAAATTAACAATACTTACCAATTGTGGATTAACAATACTTACCAATTGTGGATTAACAATACTTATCATAACAATTGTAAAGCTGTACTTGTTTATTTCGTCAGAAGTAATTTTCGGGTTCCTAACTGTATTTGTAATTGTATCTGTAAATACCTTTATTTCGTCAGGCAGGCGAGGTTCAGCTAATAGCTGTTCTCCCTCCTAACCCTTGTCCAATGATGCAATGAGAATGCATTTCTAACAATTGAAAAAATACCACACATTCAAAAAATGGAGTTTTTGTTATTGTGATTTGGTGGGGCCCCGTGAAGTCATTGCCCAGGGCTCTGCAAAGGCTAGACCCGTCTCTGTCTTGAACTTTTGGCCTAGCCGAATGAGACCGTGTCACTGTCGAAATCCACCCTGGTACTGTTATAGTGCATGCATTTCTGTGCACTATAGTGTTATAAATATTTTCATTTTTTTTTAATACATACAATTCTTCTATAGAATTATTTTAAGACAGTGCTTTTCTTTTTTTATGCCTACTAAATTTATAGAATCCAAAAATCTACGGTCTACTTATCAATGCTGCGGCAAATTAATTCCCCTATCCATAATTACCGTATTTCAAATAAATGCAACAAGGGATTTGCTGGGAGGCACAGAGTGCCTTCAACCAACCCCTCTACAAAAAAAACTTTTCACGGCCGTGAGATAATAAAGTGAAATATTAAAACACCATATTTAAATGTCACTAGCCTAAAATAAACTTATATGGTATTTCTCATCTTACGCTCCGAGGATGCTTAAATTCTAGATAAAGTATTATTAAAATGTTCTTAATTTCCTACCAAACTTAAATTTTCCCCCTCAAAGTTATATATAATAATTAAGAAGGGAATAACATTGTTTAGTTACGGTGCAAAACATAGACAAAAATGCATCAAATGATACAAAGTTATTGTGGTTCCATCTGGCGGGCGTCTTCTCATTCCAACGTAACAACAGGAATTTTTTTTTTTAGCAAACTTTCTTCTCTGATAGGAACGCTAATTGTATTATTTTAGCCTTCGTTAAGGGCTCCCACAGACTAGCGACCTTTGTTGCTGATGTGATACACATATACACGATTGAAGCCCGCAGACCTGCTACGAAGAGCGACAAAAACGAATAGAAGAAAGGTTGGGTTGAGAAACACACAGGAAAACAGCTTGCACACGTGACGGAGCCACAGATGCGCTGCGCCTGCGCGCTAGGACGAGATGCCTGTCATACATGTTTTATTTATTCGCGCAGGATGTGTTAATTTTTCCACTCACAAAGTAGGACTAATTTTTGTAAAATAGGTTCTTGAGAGGAAATATTCAGAATTAACACTATTTTCATCCTTCGGTTTAGGAAGTTTGAACAATATAAATCAGAATGCTAATAAACATTGCGTTGGAGATCGAACAGAAGACAAATATATACACAATTAATTTGTTCTGCATTTGTTACCGATTTTACATTATAACATTGTGGTTTCAATATGGTTAAATCAATAAAATAAATCCAATAACACATTTCTATGTGCAACAATAATAAGATCAATTTTTTGGGCACACTGACTTGATTTACAGTCTGTATTAATACAATGTATTTCGTTGCTACACATATATTTTATAATCAAAAAGGGACTACATTTGTAATTTCACAAATAGTTCAAATATGAAGAAATATATTTTAAAGGGCAACGCCCTAGCCGAGCTGGTCTACCGGTTCCCATAAGATCACCGAAGTCAAGCAGCTCTGGGTCTGGTCAGTGCTTGGACGGGTGACCGTTGCAGTCCTCGAGATAATGTTGCCTGTGCGGCGTCCACCCAGCGTCGTGAGGCCAATTGGGGAGCTACCTGAATAAAGAGGCAGCGATCACAGTGAGAGATTCGGCTCTCCTCTCCCAACCCGTCTGGTCAGCGTGGGAACAGTAGACCAACTCCTCCCTTCGGGGAGAGGCCTCATCCACTAGTGGATTGAATATGGCTGTGATTTATTTATTATTATATTTTAAAAGGAAATACTTGCAGCGACACCGAACCCCAGTAGTTCAATTGTTCGTTTTACTGACTGAAAATAGCCAATGTGCTGATTGATGTTTTCCTCAGTTTCACCAGACGAATGCCAGGATGGTACATGAACTAAGGTACTCGCCCTAAAATTATAGGGAAAGTTTAACATTTCTAAACACAAAAATAGCTAAGAATCCTTGAGGGCTGCTCAACTCCTTTTTAAGCAAATTACTCACTTACTTGCTCTATGGCTCACGGAACGCACAAGTTGATCGCCGCAGTAACAAATGTTCGTGATAGGATTCTATCCTGAGCAATATCAAACCAGTATTTATAAAATAAATATTGTTCAAAATTGATTTATTTTTAAAATTAGGTTTCAGTCTGCCTGAAACAAATAGTCAATGGAGAAGAATAAACCAACCTCAAAGTACCTGTCGCTTAGGGCAAACACTAATACTAGACAAGAAAAGATAGAAAGTTTACCACTTGCTATATCACTTCAGTGGTTATCATCAGCACAAAATGAGACAATCACAATTTAATCAACTGAATCTTAAGAATTGTAAGAAGAGAAAATAGTTTCGTTTCTGATTGCCATTATTAATATAGTTTCTTTCTGCAAACTCTTGTTCTGATGTCTAATCATAATTGTGATAAAACTTTCCAAGAATCTTCCAAACTAGAATCTAAGAACAATCTAGAACATTCGCTAGATTCTAGAAGAACAAAAAGCAATCCGACAGAATTTGTGAAAAGTAAGGAAGATGTTCCTTTCAATAATTCAGCCAGTCCTGCCAAAAAATTAAAAACTAACGCTTAAAAGAATGGAAATTCGAAAAATGAAAGACTGAATACTTCAGTAAACATGTTTACCTAGTTTTAATGATAATAATAATGCAAATGATGTTTTGAAAAAAGGAGCAGGACACGATGAATCAAAGTGAATTAAAGGACAGTAAGTAAAAAACTATTTTAAACTGTTATAAGAGTGATTGAAAAATAGCAATTTAGTAGTAAGGCAGGGGTATCCAGTAACTGCGGCGGGAACACGCTTTGTTCACTGCATACGTCACCACAGGGATGAGAGTTGCTCATTTTCTTTTGCTGGTTGTCCATATTTATAGGAATATTCTTTATAGCCTTGCTCCATATTTATAATGATATAAGTTGTGTCACTTATCACAGTAAACGACTGCATGTTCAGTGTCAAATTTAATATAAACTGTAGGTCCCATCCTTTCAACACCACAAGCTTGCTGAAGACCGTAATCACAATTCAACATTAAAAATAGTGGTTTTAATAGATTCACCTATTCTGTACTACGCAAAATATATAGCGATACAAAGAAGAGCCATTGTTATAAGTTTAAGAAGTGTTAATGAGCCATTTCAAAGGCAGACATGTTAACCTTTCGTATACGTTCATGTGGTCCTGGTTTTAGAACGTGATTCCGTTAATGAGCAAAGTATTAAGTTCCCATAGTAGATTGACTACACAATCCGCCTTTTTGCCCGTTGGTAGCAGCTGTTGCTGCGTGCGCGTCTTTTGGCCGGGGGTACGCTGATTGGGCTTTGCAGCTGTTTGCTGATTGGCTGGGGGCTTTTTGTTAAAGGAACATCGCTATTGTTAATAAATAGTCTATTGTTAGTCATGGCAGTGTCAAGAACGTGGGAGAAGATTTCGGTTCCCGAGAAGTATTTACGGGAAGCCGAGAGTGCAGCTGAGTTGTTGGCGGCGTGCGAGACTCCTGTTGCCCGCAGTCCTAGTCTTGAAGCTCTCGCTGGTGACTTGCAAGAAGTTGGTGAAATCGTGGAGGAGACCCCCAAGTGTGGGTGTAAGAAAAATTGGATTGACGAGCGTTGCATCCATAAAGCAATTACTTCATGGATGCCTGAAGAGGAAGCTTTAATTTGTAATGGCTGTTTTTTTGATATGGGGAACCAGATGAATCATGAATGTGTAAGCTGGAACTTAACGGATGGTGAGCGTGAGCAGTTTTTGGTGGATACAGCATGGAGTACAATGTTACATCCTGGAAATCTAAGTGAGATTTTCAACGAGTACGTGAAATCTCATCCAGGCACTGGACATTTAATCATTAAATTTGAGTATGGTGTACGTACAATTTTGAAGCGGAAAGTGTGGGAGTTGCTGGACGAGTTGCTGGAGAAGGACCGGGAGGCAGGATACAGATACCGAAGGAATCTACGCTTCAAGTAGGAGGAGGAAGATGGCGCATTGTACATTTTGTGG
>JAGDQP010057338.1:0-11199 GCA_022664845.1 Lepisma saccharinum | reverse complement strand
AATTTTTGAAGTTCCGAAAATTCGTGTAGTATGGTAACACTAAACCAACATTCAAATTGTTCAGTGTAGTCTAGCATGTTTGAGTGTCGACAATTTGTACAGTTTTTACCCCATAGAAAATTTTCCATTGATCATTTTCTATGAATCTCAGTGTACGAAGGGAATGAGATGGGAAGGTAGCGACCATGACATATTTTCTGAGTAGATGTCATTACTCAATGCATACCCGTAGCTACGGGGGGCCCACGGGGGCCGTCCCCCCAAAAATTTACCCCCCCCCCCCCCCCCAAGTGACAGATCAACACAAATTGCTTGATATGTTTTAATAAAACCTAAGTAACCATAACTTAATCTTTTTAACATAACCTGAAATGTTTAATATAATCTCAATATTGTTCACTGATATTACACTACGCGTGGTTTGACTGACAAAAGTTTTTAGAATAAATTCTATCCTGTAGTGTATTCTGAATTAAATTATGATCTTAAGTATTTTGTTCAGCTTTTCCTTCGAATCTCAGTAGGTTACACTGAATATGCAAAACAGGACCGCAACACAGAGGATCCCGTTCGTTAGAAGGTTGTTGTGTCGCCAATCACAACTGGCATAAAAAGTAGGTTTTTGGAAAGATAGAATGCTGTTTAAATGACAATACAGTATGATATATTGGTGAAAATGTAGGTCTATGTCTTGTTTATAACTGAATGTCGTATGTTCAGCGATCCCTAATGTGAAGGGTTATTTTGAATTAGCCAAGTTCCTGTACAGATTTTTAAGAAAACATCGAGTGTCACAGATATACAAAGGCCAAACGCTTAAGAGGTTGATGGATCAACGATGAACTGGACACTCTGAAACAGTGAGAATTATTGAAAAGAATTTTGATGATACAGTATCTGTTCTGGAGGAGTTCTTTTGTCAAGGAGGGGAATTAGGTCGTGCAGATCATGAGTTATCGATTGAACCTACGGGACTTTTAAGTAAGTATTGCACATTAGAATTCTGTTTCATTACCGCTCTAATGCTACAAAACCTATCAATATTTGAACCAGCTAACAATGCATTGCAAAAAAGAAAAAAGGGAAATGCACATCGGGAAAGCAGTGAGGTCTTGTCTGTCAGTTTTGGAGCAGAAAAGACGGTCTGGATTTGACATCATTCTTACTAAAGCCAAAGCTAAATGGCAGAACATGCACTAAAGCAGTGTTTCCCAAGCTTTTCCACGTTGCGGGCCTCTTGATGTCTTACTAGTTTCTTTGCGGACCCCTGTTCCAACGACCAAGGAAACACTATACAAACATTGTGCATACGGTATCAATAGATCTATTCACGTTATCTATAGCTTTTTTAAAAAAAGAGACATACAATTTCAAAACATGAAAGTACAATCACAGATACAATTGAATACAGTTTGCTAACCGTATTGAAAGTCGCGAATTAATAGTAGTAATAATGAAACCTAACAATTTTGTTTACTTAGAGCTTTTCAATGTGTTGTTTTGTAGCTGATGTTTTGTGACCGACAACTTTTTCATATCTGGCTCCAAAGTAGATATTTTCAGGTCTTGATAGAGTTCAAGTCTGTTTCTGTACTTATTTTTCATAGTAGTCTTGAAAGGCATCAGATATGAAATTTCCTTTCTGGAAACATCAGGATACGAAGACCGAGAATGTGACCAAAATTGCAGCAAACGAAAAACTTCATTTGGTGACAGCTCATTTTCATTGCTTAGAAAAGGGTTCATCATCAAATTGTTTTTCTCGTTGGAAACCATAAAGTAAATTCTCAACTGGGAACCCAAAGGAAGCAAATACACCTTTATGCTCTCACAATCTCCAATATGTTTCACTTGTCGGCAGAAAATTTGTTCAGCGTGATAAAGGAATTCTATTCCTTATTGTCGATTTCAGCCCAAACTTTTATTTGTTTAATTGTGGCCTCGATTTTGTCTTGCACTAAAATACAGTGACACTGTATCCTTGCAGACTTGAATTTAATGTGTTCAGAAATGAAAAAACTCTGACAAATAAGCAAGTGTCGAGAGCCAAGAAAAGTCCTTTAGTTTTGGTTCCAATTACGAATCAATCGGAAAAAGTCTCAGCTCAACATGCAGCTCGAGTAAGCGAGTCAGAACTCTTCCTCTAGATAACCAGCGTACCTCAGAATGTTAAGTAAATGTTCGTCATTACTTATCATCGCGTTACACAATGCAGTGACAATTCTGGAGTTAAGAGAACGAACCTTGATAAAATTTACAATTTTAACGGTTTCATTCGTAACACCTTTCATCTTGGATGGTATTCCATGTACTGTACAGCCAATGGCTTCACGATGAATGCTACAGTGCGTGCACTTAGCAGAGAGTCTTGACACGCACAAAAAGTCCTTTTTGTTTACTTGCCATTGCCTGAGCACCATTTGTACTAATTCCAACACATTTAGTCCATTCTGGTTTATTTTCAAGGATAAGATTATTAAGAATATTAAACAATGCCTCTGTAGTTGTATGTAACGGCAGTGTTTCACAAAACAAAATTGTCATAAACCTTGTTGTTGTGTTCATATTGAACAAAAGCTACCAAATCTGCATTTCCCTAAATATCAGTACTCTCATAAAATTGTAATGAAAAAATACTTACTGGAACTCAGGTGTTGTATCGATGTGTCTTTTATGTTTTCAGCCATTTCGTTGTCGATTCTCCGCTTCACAGTATTGGTCAAGAGACACTAATGAACATTTTTTTTTAAAGCAAATTGCGAGCCTTCCTTACAGGAAAAATTAAGTCTTTACCAATCGTATGAAACTGTTTCTTTTTCGCAATCAATAGAGATGCTTCATACTTCAGCCTTTCCTTATTTGAGCCTGACCATTGAGTAAATATCTCAATGGCCTGACACAATGTCTATAGCTAATTTTTATGATTGGGTAGGTTCTGCTAGTTTTTTTTTTAAATAATAATAATCACTGAAGTTTGTTCACTGAAGCATTGTGTTTTGTTTCAAAACGTCTTAGTAATTTCGAAGGTTTCATGGCCTCATTCGATAGCACTTTGCCGCAAATGGTTTCTGATCTTTTTGTTGAATAACTGAAAATCCCAACTCTAAATATTTTGGGGAAATATTTACGCACTTTTTTGGGGAACTACATAATCATTTTTGCTACACGAACACACAGAGTTACTGTCATGACTTTCAGCTTCACTGAACTTTGGTAACGCATGTTTTACTGGGACCGATTTAAGCCACCAATCTATTTTTCGTACAGATGTCTGAAGTTAGCTGTTGTGTCTCTTTTTAGTTCAAGCGTCTAGTGGATAGATAGTCATATCAGACTATTAAATGTTCTATCTAGTTCATTCACTTCGTTTATTGTATTGATTTCGCGTTGTTGAGTTCGATTTTAACTCAACAATATCGTGTTTTCAAATTATTTTATAAAAAGAAATCTGTATAATATTATGTAAATATCGGAAAATAAATTCTCGTTACACGTCAAACTATTGCGGCCCCCTCATATGCTTGTCGCGGCCCCCTGGGGGCCGCGGCGCCTAGGTTGGGAAAGACTGCACTAAAGTATCACATCCTTACTTCCCTCGGTTGAAGCGAATTCGGCAGATTCCCCCGTCTTTGAAAGATTTTGATGTTGAAGAATCTCCGAATACGACTGAAGATAAAACAATTCTCCTGAAACAAATATTTAATGAGGCATCGATCTATTATTGTACGTAATACATTTAGAGCTAAAACGGGTCACCAGGTTTATGCTTGGGACTCGGTGATCCGGAAGGCGATGCAGAGATTTAATTATTTCCTTATTATACACGTGCATTTGAACAGTCCTTTTTTTCTGGGGTAACCGGGAGCGGGGTTGTTGCTTTCCAGAGCACGAGATATACGTCGCAGAAAAGTTCTTAACAATAGTAATCCCCGAAAAGAACAAACATGCCGCCGGAGATGTGCAAATATTCCCCTCGGAGAAAAGATACTGAAAGAATTTTCTGTTTGAAATATTAAATAGGTTTGAAAGCACTGAAATCTGTTTAAACTCTAAAAAAATAAGTTTCGTACATAAAACCACCTTCTGAAGGAATCTCATAATATCAGATCACAGGACCAAGACCGGTCACTGGATCAAGTTTTGTTCACAGGGTCAACTGGCTCAAGATTCGATCATTTGTTTCGCAGTGTCGTCAGTCTGGTGATTTCGGACAAGACCGGGTTTCGAGTCATTCGGGTCAATCGGGTTAAGTTTCGGAGTGGGTCACCTGTGTTCGAGTCAATTCGGGTCGCCAAAATCGACCTGATTTCAGCTCTGAAAACATTACAGGTATAAAACAGATTTCAAGCGTGTGTTTTGGTTATCGTGAATGTTTCACTGCAAAATATCCACAAAGGGACTACACAATCAGACTTTCTTTTCTATCCATTTTCTTCCACAGAGCGTAACCTTGAAATGAGGACCTTCACGATTTTGTAATACTTATATATTTTTATTTTTGGCGAAATTAAACATGAAAACCAACCACCTAGAATCCACTCAGCACTCAACAGTCTCTCAGAGTATGTTTATAGTTTTTCTTTACTGTCTTCTAACAGTCAAATATTTATTGACAAGCTAATGTCCAAATGAAGAAATTTGTGGCACGTGATGTGATGTGGTGGAATTTTGGGTGTTGTTGAAATCTTTCCTTTCTGTCTAACGACTCGACAAGTTCTGATCAAACAGATTACGGTGACAAGTTGGTATTTCTAGAACGATTGCTAAGCATGCGAAGAATTTCCAGGTGAGCAGCTGGACAGAACATTAGTTTCACAAATCCAAAAAGGAAGAAAGTAAAAGAAAGGACCAATTACAGGAAAAAATCTTTTTTCTTTCTTTGTGCAAATAACACTAAAGCATAATCACTTTACCGGTTTCATCATCCTGTATATATATATGCGATGTATAAAAATAAATTTAAAAAGTCTAAATGAAAAGCTTAAAAAAAAAAAGTTACAGTCGTTGAGAAAAGGCGAAGAAAAAACTTTTCTTAATTTGTCATGGTTCTCTTTTCTGTCTTTTTTTTATGGGGGAGGAGGAATTGGAGCAACTCAAAGCTTACCGAAGCTTCTTCTGTTCTTTTATTTATTTCTCTGTTTATTTTTTCATTGTTACCTGCAAAAGGTGTCGCAATATCATGGCTTTTACTGATTGTCTGTTGTCCTGTTCCCAAAAATGGCAACATAAAACTAGATATACAAGACACAAGGTAAATATGGTTTATTTCTTTCCAAAAGGTAGGATGATCAGAACTTTTTTGACAAAAAAGAGTATACAATAAAAACTTCAAAGGTGCGCATGCACAAAACACTAAATATATGAAAATAAGGCAGAATTCTGGCTATTGCTACCATTATAGCCAATAAAGCTTTATCCTCGAAGCATGCTCAGTGAATGGCCATTCTTGGCATTTACCACACTTGAACCTTCTGCTGCTAGGTTTTATACATAAATATGTAATTTGCAGTGCACTTCTCTCTTCAAGTTGAGGTAAATATTTCAATTCGAATGTGCTTCGACTTTCTTCATTTGATTCGAAAATTGTAAGCTGTTACTTTAATTTCTTTCACCTTCTTCCAGCCTTAGTCATCATCACCTAATAATATCCCATCACAGGCAGACTTCACCTAACCTACTTTGAATGACATACTACAGAAGTCATTAGGAAGAGCGGATAAATCGCCACAGTGCAGTGTTTCAAGTGATCTGGAGATGTGATGTGGACACATCAAATTCACAGTGAAAAATGCATTTGAAAGTCCAACATGTGCATTCTTTCTCATATTAGATTAGACGATGTTTAAATTTTAACTACGTACTTTGTATAATGTATTTAAGTAATTAGAAACTACAAGACATTCAGGTAGAAAATACGTTTAATATTATAAAAATAGAGAAAAGAGTATAATTGAAGGCCTGAATTGCAAAACATCCCAAGTCCACCGGAGTATATTTTTCAGGAGGAACAAAAAACAGTCCAAGGTAGGTCTTCGTATGTTATTCTATTCAGTTGAAATTATTTTGTAATAAAATAAGGTTTTTGAGTTGGGATTAGGATGTAATCTTTATGCACGTGGATAGCCCTTGGAACATGGATACCGAGGAGCAGATAAATTCAAATACGAAAAATGTGAACTTGGGATGTTTTCAATCAGGATTTAAATTCAGGTCTTCAGTTGGAGATAATTTCGGATATAAAAGAGTATAGAGTATTTGTATAATACTCTTAAGAAGAGAATCCGTCACCCTACAAAAGGGTTAAGTTTTTACTGAAGAAAAGCCACGTCCATGCAATTTTTGCAATTGAGTGTCCTTGTTGCCATTCCAGAAAGTTCATGAATGATTTCTAGATTTACTACTTCCTGACTGATAATAATCTTCAACGGTGATTTTTTTCCAGACTCTTAAACAGAGGGCGGCATATGTGTGATGTAAATTAACTTCAGTGATTCTTTTAAAAATCTATCCTTCTTTATAGCGCATCAGCGTGTAGGATAGTGATATTCAGGAGACGACATTGAGGCAGTCTCACCTCAAAAATGTCTTTTTATTCAGCAAATCTTCTAGGAATAGTCCAGCAATTCCTGAGCCCAAATATTCTGAGATCTTATGTGCACAAAATGGGTCTTTATCGAACATTCTGTGTTACTATGGATGTGTTTGTGCACAATGCCTTGTTTATCATTAAACGTGGAAGTTTGAAAGTAAAAATAACATATTTTTATCAAACATGAAGTGGAAGAACTGACCGACAGAGCATGGTTAGGGGGCTACGAGCATAAAGGAAAATCCTGCGATAACGCCAGATTTTTTTGTTGCAACAAGTTTTCTGTTATCAAGGACAAAAGCACACACTTTTGTACTATCGCGCTCTTTCCTTCCGTTGTTCGCATGCCACTTCCGTTTCTACAAATTTACTAAACAACCACACAGTCTTTGTTTATGTTTTATCTTCTATTTCTCTCTCCTGTTCTTCCTCTTCTTTAGATAATGCTTACAAGTTGAAAGAAAAAAGTTCAGAACAAGCAGGGTTGCATTCAACAGATTATAGGTCTATAGTTACTAACATAAGTTTAATTTTCGATGATACTTTTATTTGTAAACTACTAATTTAAAATCCAGAGAAAGGAAAAATAAATGCAAGCAATATTTAATGTATTTGTAATGTATGCTCAGCTTCAGAGATGTGGCGTTCAACTATTACATAAGCATTCAAGGAGGAAGGAGTTCAAGCTTTGCTTATTTTATCTGACAATAGGGAAGGGGGTATCAGAGCAATGCATACGTAGGAATGGCTTCAAAACATATTACAAGTGTAGATTTGAAGATTTAAACTTTCTTTGAACTACGAAATAGATATAAAATATTTGACAAGTATTACATAAGAAAAAGGGGAAGGAACTGTTATTTGCTTAGTTTTGCTTGCAAGCCAGGAGAGGTGGTATAAAAAGACTTTTAAGTAATACTTGAAAGACTCCAAAGTTGTACAATCTGGAGAAAAACCATTAATACATGCGAGTATCAAATTGTGCAGCTTATCGTACTCAGAAGGTGTACCTATTGGACATTTTGTCTGAATCTGATTGTACATTATAGAAAACAAAAGATCAGAACTAAGTTTATCTTAATTAACATCCGCATAAGGACAGATGCAACTATACTATTCGATCACTTGCCCAAAATACATTTTCCTGTACTTTGATATTACTATATCTAATGTGCTCTGTATTATACGTTTGTGGTGAATGCACCTTGTCTCCGTTACACTATCACTCATGGACTGGTTACCAAGGTCGCAGCTTGTATTTTTGCAAGTGAGAGCGAAGTCGATTTTGGTTTGCTCTCAAACACTCGAACAGTTCCTGACACTTCGAAGGAGTCAAAAGCATATAACACAGGCCCGCTCCTTATCTTTACTGCGCGCCCCTCCAGCCCCGGTCCCATACCTCCTTAGCTCACCTTAGTTGCGGTCCTATTGTTGCTTACTTTCCGTAATTTTGGTGTTAATAATGTGTCAGGTTAATTTAGCTCAAAGGAATAAATGATCTATTGACCAATATTAATTAATTATATTTCATCGTTCTGTATGTTCTGGATCGATTTTCCACAGAAATTGTTACTCTGTTAAAAATGTGTAGTACTACGGTTGAGGACATAGAAAAATATTGAATCAAATGTCCGAACATAAGAACAAATGAATATAAATACACAAATACTAAAATTACCAAAATGAAGCAAAACACTAAAATGTACTAAACCAACCTTGGACATGAGGAAGGTAATGAATAAATTATGTAAAATATGTGTTTGAAGAAATTAGAAAAGAAGGCTAGAGAATATGTCAGATCCCCATCCCTTTACCGGATCAGATTTCTTCCTTCACTTCACACTGCTTGATGTGAAATTAGTCGGGAAGAAAAACTACAAGAAAAGAGAAAAGGAAAGTGCTCTTATTCCAGGGATCAAAATGGAAATTTTCACGAAACTGAACGCTTTACATTTGTTGTCCTTTTGTGCCTATGATTACCATATTGACGAGACGGAACAGGAAGCTTCCAAATATTCACGAACCGAAACGGCGTTCCGATCAGCTCCTCTCCAATTCGAACACTGTCTTATTCCCCTCATTTTCGTTTACATCCTCTCGTAGAACCACAATTTCGAGGTTCTGGTAAAATACCTGACAAGAATGCAAGAGGAATCAGTACAAAAGAGAAGTATGTAGAAGAAAAGGAACAAAGTAAATGTCATGTTTTTGGGTCACATGATGGTTTGATTTTCTGACACGCTGGAAAGGCCAAATGGATCCGAGTTTCCGATATTCGAATCCAAACCGGATTCGGATATCCGAATGAGGATACAAGTTGAGGATCGGATATCTGGATCCAGATCCGAGGTTCGGATAATCGAATATCATTTTCGGATATCCGGAAGTGGATCCAAGTTTCGGATATTTGGATTCAGATATTCATATCCAGGTTTCTGATGTCCGGATCTGGAGTCCGAATTTCGGATATCCAGATCCGAGTACCAGATATCCAGACCTGCCTTCATGATTTGCAGATCCGGGTACGAGTCTGGGACATTATGGAAATTGTAGCACTTTGAGATGGGGGAGGGGGAGTTTGGGTTCATATACTAATTGAGCCATTTCGTAATACCATTGTTCCATAATTGTCTTATACCCTCTGCTATATTATTTTCATACGTTTAGTGTAAGTTTTTATGCTTTTCACTGTATGAATTTCACCAGAGGTCACTTGGAATTCTGTCCCTACATTTCTTGATTTATTGTTAAATTCATTTTAATTTAAATAATCACAAATACGTGAATATATACCCTAGTAGCACACATATGCGTTTTCGACGTTGATTTTAGGTTCATTTCGTTGATTAACCGTTATTGGTTGAAATCAAATACGTTTAGTTTTAAACCATATTTCAACGAAGTCGTCATTGCGTTGATAAGGCATTAATACAACGTGTAGTCAATGTTTTTTTTTAAGTATGGTATAGATTTTGTTTAATGTGTTTCATACTAATGTTATGTCAAAAAATATAATTAAAAACTAATTTAATCACACAAACTAATTTTTATGTTCTCATATGCACGTTGAAATCATGTTGAATTTTACACTATATTTCAACGAACATTTAATTTCGTTAGTAGGACTTTAATGTAAAGTGTTTTCAACTATGGCATAGATTTGACTTTATATGCATTTTTCTAAGGTGACATATTACACTTATTGAGAGAACAAATTTAATAGTGCAGAGATAGTCAAGGTTTTAAATGAGAAAAAATGCGCATAACAAAGAAAGAAGGAAAGTATTCTTACATGATGGTGAACAACGTGTGGAAACTCCATTCTAGAGTGCGTGTTAATACAGATACCGTGAAAGAGCAGTGGACTCCCAAGGTGGATCCATGGATCAGGGGATAAGACGACGAACTACCAACCAGAAGTGTAGAACGTTTGTGTTCGAATCCCACAGCAACCGCTGGGATTATTTACTTTTAGATAATTAACACCGTATATAACGTTGAAAGCAACGGATAAAATGAAACTAAATATGTGTATACCAATAGATAGCGTTCATGTTCTGTTTTGGTCAACTGAACCCGTTTCTTCATCGTTTCTTCTCAACCATTATTCAACGTCGAATAACCGTTGAACAGATGGACATTTCAGTACATTTACAACATTCTAACATAACGTTTCGGTACTAATGGTTCATGCACGTAATTTCAACGTTTGTGTACTACTGGGGTACTCACAAACAAATTTGGTAAAAATATCAAAACTAAAAACACTAATCACGAACGTTATTGTATCGTCACGTAACTATTTATTTACTGAACGCACTCTTTTTTTCCTGAATATTGATAGTTATGAATATAACTTCTAGAATGTACAAAGTACCAATAAGCCAATCATTACTTTCATCTAAAGTAATAATCCTCCCCCTCCATATTAGGTCTTGTATTCGCACTTCCTCTTTTCAATTTTTAAAAGTACTGAACAATCCATAATAATAGTAAAATTTTGGAAAGCTAATATTTACTAACATTTATGAAATTAATTCATCCAGATTTGGATTAGTTCATTTGATAAATATTCTTAATTATTATTTAGGCTGCTTTCCAAAATCATTGTTCTCATTTTTCTGTTATTTTTAAATATATTTTTAATAGGGGCATGATTACTAATTCCTCTAAAAACAGATTTGAAGTTGGGTTCCTTTCTTCTTGACTTGTTAAGCTTTCTGGTGTTACTTCGTCCGTAAGTAATATTTTTTTGCAGATCCCCAAACCCACAAAGTCATGAAAAATAAAGAAGTTCAAAATCCGTGAAGGCAGTTGATAAATAGGAATTATGTAATTAAGATCTGTTGTTCAAACCTTTCTGAAAAACGCAAACGATCCTAATAATAAAACATGTTAGATATCTTTTGGAGTTTCAGTTGCAATGTAAGTGCCAGTTTCTCCAGAGCCGTTAAGTTCTTTCAACAAGATCTTGGTGATATCAACGAAGAACAATAGAAATACCTCAGCAACATATAAAGAATATACCAATCAATAAATGTAATTACTGTTTTCCATATTCATTGACCGTACATGTATTGTTATCTATCGTAAGACCATTAATGTTAATG
>JAGDQP010057336.1:591-12762 GCA_022664845.1 Lepisma saccharinum | reverse complement strand
TACGAGTTTTCTAGCAGTCATTGTACAGAGACTGATCATCATTATCATCCTCGTTGGCTACTGATAGGGTCATACTAAAACTTGTTACATCTTTATATGCATTGGTCTACGGCCCTGTGTATCTTCATCACAGCAACAAGACTTATCACTATCATGACAGAACCAGAACAACGACTGCATCATGGGCTTCCACCAGTAGTAACAGGACCTCCGCCATATTCATCTTTAGAAGAAATCCGTCGTCAGCATCGCAACTTGGACAATACATCACGCTCACGATCACGTTCACCAGCCAATAGTTCAGGAAGACAAACACCGCAATCACAACCGTCTAAGAAATCGCACACTTAAGTGACTCTGAATCCGATAATGCAATGAATATCAATAACAGGGACCAATTTCCAGATCTGACAGCTAAAACCACACAATTCTACTCTTTTCTTCTCACTCAGCATGTTCCGAAATTTCAAAATCCAAAACTTCTACAGCAACTCACCAAATACTTCAACAGAGACTTAGTTAACCGGATCATACCTACCAAAAACGGAATCATCATTCAATCTCTAGACTCCAACTTGACTTCAACAATACGAAACAAACACAGCTATGAAATCTTTGGGAAAAACGCTACCATGACTCGCTTAAAACAAAAATCCAATAAGCAACCACCACCACCACGCAAGCAACCAACATTATCAGTTGTCATACGCGGAGTCGATCTTACATACTCAGATGAAGAAGTAGAAACTGAATTGAAAGCGGAAGGATACTCTATAGTGAAATGCATTAGAATCAAAAACAAAACTGGGGGGGCCTACATACATGATTAGATTTCTCACTAACCATCAAGAAACAATAGACGATCTCTTATCCAATGGAGCATACATATACAGAAGATGGTATCGTGTTGAGCCCTCGCTCTCTCCGCCGCCAATACTTCTGCGCTGTGAACGTTGCCAAAAAGTATAACTCCCATCCGACTTCTAAATGCACTAATAACGCTAAATGCAAAGCTCATCCTGCTCCAGAACCCCCAAAACCTGAACTTATAGTACCCATCCGCACTGCAGAACCTCAACCTCAACCAATTCCACTAATAACTTCTATCTACCAACCAATCACCATAGACAAAATGCTAACTTTTATCACAGTCACTCTGCAAAACATTCACCCGTTTCAAAGACCTTTCGTACTTCAACAAATACAGCACGCGGCCAAAACTATCTTAAACGTTAACTTCAACGCAACTTATTCAGGCCCTTATGCACATTTTCACGCACATGCACTTGAAACGGAAGTATAAACTGTTCACACTCCTTGTAATGTTGCTAGTAATTATGGATATAAAATTTATGTTTCTAAATATCAGGTTACTACCAAAAAACAAACCATTATTTGAGCAACTACTATTGGAAGTAAACATAAACGCATTCTTGCTAAATGAAACAAACTTAACATCACAAATCGTATGCAAAATATCCAGCTACACCATCTTAAGATAAGATAGCCAACTTCCCGCACTTCGAGGCAATGGAGGTACAGCTATATGATTTGAATCATACATAGAATACCGGCAACATCACATCCAAACATCAGACATACCGGAATATCTCACTACAACACTGTATTTCAACCAAAACTATGTAACACTAGCCACCATTTACGTACGACCTGACCATCCTCTTCCAAATGACTTTTTCACATACATATCCAATAATTTTAGGACCTACATTATTATGGCCAATATAAACATACACAGCCGCACTGACAGAGATAAAACTAACTTTTCAAACTTTATCGAATTTCAGACAACAGATACTATCCATAAACTTCCACAACCCACAACCACTACCTCGAACACAACGACACATACAACAAATAAATCCAACCACTTGGCACATCGCTGCACTATAGAAGTCCTTAATCTTCTCGGAAGTGACCATGCTGCCATTAAACTTACATTTCACTGTCAACGCAGACCAATTCTACTCCACGTCAAACTCTCAGAAATGACAAAGCAAACTGAACTGGTTACCGAGACTATATACAAGCTAATATTAATAGTGAAGCATCACCAGCTACTGAAGATACTATAGCATACTAGACAACATATACACCACCTTCCAACAAGCCACTGAGAAATTCATACCAAAAAGTAGCATGCATCCATACAGACCGAATTTACCACCCCAATATTTACTGCTAATACGACGATCCAGACAACTATATCGAGACTACCGCAACACAGGCAATCCAGAATCCTTAAGACTACATCGTCAATTACAACGGACAGTATACAACTACATAAAAGCTTAGACAATGGGTCAAAACGTGCAACGAACTCTCAGATACAAGCCATCCAACAAAATACTGGAAACGGTTTAATACACTCACAGGCAAGTACAGTAAAACGCCATATTCTTTCATCCATAATGACCACCCACTACATACTGATGAAGAGAAAGCAGATGCATTTGCTGATTACCTGCAAGACATCTTTACCCCATACAACCCATCAATCCTTTCAGACGGCTCCTTGCAGACCGACTAACTTAGCATCACCCTATCTACAACCCCATCCTAATCATAACCTTCCGGATCATCCTCTAGTAGAACCTATCACCACAGATGACATAAGCTCTGCCATAGAACGCAAAAGAAACTCTGCACCTGGCATAGGCATTATCACATACCGCCATATCATTGAAGCACCTTTCTGTTTTCTACAACTGCTCACCACTATATATACTTTTATCCTCCGTACCGGCTATTTTCCCCTTACCTGGAAAACTTCCAAAACACTTATGTTTCCTAAGCCTCATAAACCATCACATGCAGTTTCGTCATATCTTCCCATACAACTGACTTCCATTCTTAGTAAAACCCTAGAAAAAATCCTTGTAAAACGCTTCCACCAACATTTAGATCAATTCAACCACCTTCCCCTTCACCAAACCGGCTTCCGTCCATCTTTCAGTGCCAATGACCAACTTCTACGTCTCACCAACACCATTTCTAATCACTTCAATACTTCACATCCTTCATGTCTTGTACTATTTGACCTAGAGAAAGCATTAGATAAGGTTTGGCACTCTGCACTACTCTGGAAACTTCAACACTTCCGGCTTCCCATCACAGTCATCAGATTTGTTGTTAACTTCTTAATAAACCGCATCGCATATATCTCCATAAACTCTAGCATCTCACATCCTATCTTTCTACATTGTGGTGTCCACATTTTTCAATACGCAGATGACACCGCCTTCCTCGCCCTTAATAAATCAATCCAACATATCAACCGAACTATGAATGAAGCTATACATAGCTTCTCATCATGTGCAACGAATGGGGACTAACGATTAATTCTCATAAAACACAAGCCATAATCTTTATCCCTCCTAAACGCCGTTCTCATGTTAAACGAAATCCAACCAAACTCACTCTCACCATTAATCATACACCCATCCCATGCTCCAAAGAAGCCATTTACTTAGGACTCATACTCGATCTTCAATTAACATGGCGCCCTCATCTCCAAAAGGTCATTAGTAAAGCCTACAATAGACTAAATCTGCTCAAACGACTAACAGGCACCACTTGGGGTCTTAAACCACACACTGTAATTAATACATATAAAGCATTCCTCTGACCTGTCCTTACTTATGGATTCACAGCCTGGATTGCCGCCAACCAAAGCTTCTACAAGAAACTTCAAATACTGGAACGAAATGCACTACGCATTGCTTACAGAGTGAAACTCCCCAGTCCGACTCAAGACTTATATGACCGCATAACTTTCCCTCATCTACTATTACATTTAGAAGATCTGCGAATCACATATATTAACAAAGTCTCGAAATGAACCATCTTCTCTTCCATGATATACTACATTCTCAAAAATTACTCCATCCACCAGAACAACATACACATACATCCTTCTCCCTGCTTTTCACTTTATACCAATATAAAATCACACCAAATCATCCAGACTTTGCGCTTGCTTCAGTACACAGCATACCAGATATGCCTCATTATCTTGCACTTTCATACGTTGCACAATGATCATAAATGTACCAACAGGGCTTCACCTGTCTATCATATTGTCCAGAGCCACCCCTGGACAAGAAGAAAACCTCCTGGATACAAAGAATATCGAAAGGATAGAAGAGAAGCTTCAGGGGGCACGACCATTCTGGTAGGAGATCAATTCTCAAGAGATGGGTTTGCCAGATGGATTGCGGGATACTAATTCTTCTCCATTACTCGTCTCTATAACAACTAAAACTGCAACATTATTCACTGCAACTTTGTATCCTCACCCAAGAAGAGATATACAACTCAGTTTCTCACCTTTTAAAGGTTTTGAAAAATTAAGAAATTTAATAATTGTGGCTGACATAAATAGTCAATACATGCTTGGGGATAGAGTCTCTGATGACAATGGTAAGGTTCTTTTTCAATTACCTTCTTAATTCTCAATTAATCAATTTTCAGGTTGGGCCAACCTGTATCAATGCAATAGAAACTGCTCCAGAAAAATACTATTGAATAAACTCTCAAATTTTAAAGTAAACAAAAGTCTACCATCTGATCACAGTGAAATTTACTTAACGTTTAACATTCAGATTGTTAGCAATAATCTCACAGCTAATTGTGAAGCAGGCTGGAAAAAATATGAAACAATAATTAATAACTTCATTAACCAGCATCATTTGTCCTTTGAAACATCTGCAGATATTGAGAAATCCGATCAAACCATAGTCAATTTATTGAAATAGGCTGCCAATGAATTAGTACCTATGAGCAAGTACATTCCAGATACTGAACATCTTTCAGTCAACATTATTATCTTAATAAGACTTAAAAGGGTTCTTACAAGACGTTATTAGAGACAACGAAACAATCTTCTAAAATTTCACAAATAAATCAAGATTGAAATTGGCAAATTCAGATAACTTAAACTTAAAGAAATAATTTATTTCCAGCCTTTCTGAACCATATAGACTCAACCCTCGGTCTTTCTGGAAGATGATTAATAGAAGACGAAATAGGAAATCTAAACACAAATCTTTTCCACATAAAATAGTTAATATAGAAATCACCTCAAAAGGCATCGTACTCTAGATTTTTTTAATAAAAAAATATAATAACAAATTTAATGAGCATGTTTTCGGCAATGTTAATGATATTCAAACAGAAGTAATCCAAACTTCTAATTTAATTAGACATTATTTCACATAATGACGATGTCACCGTGTTAGACAGAAATGATGACCATCTAGGCAATTTAGATATCTTACTGCAAGGCATTACAGCTGATGAAATTTTTCTTGTTCTAAAGATGAAAAATAAAAAATAAAAAATACTGCACCTGGACCTAATGATATACCGACAGTACTTACTATTTTTAAAATCTCCAAAATCCTTACTCTCTATTCTGGTCGCACTCTACAATTCAAAGCTTAAGACTGGTTTTGTTCCCATTCATTGGAAAGAAGCATTCACCATACTAAATCTTAAACCAAACAAAAGCTCTTTAAACTCAGATAATTATCGCCATATAACTTTCACAAACAAAATTAAAAAAATCTTCGAAACAATCTTAGCCCGGGAGACTTCAATGCGAAACTAGGAACCAAGCAGAGCAGAGACACGAAAGTGGGAAACTTTGGATTTGGTAAAAGAAACAAGAGAGGAGAGAAGTTAGTGGAATTCTCAGAAGCTAACAGAATGTTCATTTCCAACACATTTTTCAAGAAACCGCCCCAGAGAAAGTGGACATGGAAAGGCCCAAATAGGACCAAAAACGAAATAGACTACGTTCTATCGAATAACAGGGAAATTCTGCAAGACCTGTTTGTTCTGAACAGTTTCAAAGTCTCGAGTGATCATAGGATGGTGAGATGTAAGCTGAAACTAAATACTAGACTTGAGAGAAAGAAGCTTATCAGAGAATAACTGCCACTTTTAGGTCTGGAAAATCTAGATAAACACAGACAGACATTGAGAATAGAACTAAGCAACAGGTTCAGTACTTTGGAAAAGTTAGAGGATGAAGAATACACCAATAGAAGAAATAAAATACTGGGATAATAAGAGAGACAGCCAAGGAAATAGCAGGCACCACAAAGAAAAGAGAGAAAAAAATCTCAGAAGAAACTAAACTCTTGATGAAGAAAAGAAGGGAAATGAAAGGAGAAAAATTACATAAAGAGGAATGAGTACATAGAACTTAATAAACCGTAAGGAAAAAAATAAGAGAAAATGTACGAAGATATAACGGAAATCCTGTAAGAAATACAATCGAGGAAAACAAGAGTCTGAATAAAACCAAACAGCAGCTCATGATAGGGGAAAAAAGTAAATAATTGCAGTTAAGAGACCTGACGGGACCGTAACACGAAATAAGGAAGAAATTATAAAAATATTTGAACATTTCTACAGAGAATTGTACTACTCTGTAGAAGAGCTAGGAAATGAAGACTCAGAAGAAAATGATGTAGATGTCCCAGGTGTAATGAAAGAAGAAGTGGATAAAGCACTTCGAGGGATGAAGAACGGAAAATCGCCAGGAGAAATTGGACTCACAGCAGAGATGTTTAAATGGGAAGGTGAAAAGATGAAAGAGGAACTTGCTAACTTATTCTCGATGTGCCTAAGGAAGAGAGAAATACCCTCAAGTTGGAATAATGTACATTTTGTCATCATTTTGTTGCACATGAAAGGGGACAAAGAACGCGTCGAAAACTACAGACTAATTAGGTTACTGTCAGTCCTATACAAAATGTTCACCAAAGTTATTTTGAATCGTATTGAATGAGACTTGGATTTTAATCAGGGAAGGGAACAAGCCGGATTTCGTCGTGGATTAAGCACAATGGACCACATACAAACATTGAATGAAGTTATGGAAAGGACTAATGAATATGAACTTCCACTATGTTTGGGATTCATAGATTTTGAAAAAGCTTTCGATTCGGTCTCCTTGTCAGCAGTACTTAAATCACTTGAACATCAAGGCAACGAAAGTGCATACATCAAGTTACTGCGAGACATTTACTCGACTGCCACATCTGTCATTAGACTACATCAAGAAAGTGAAAAATTTAAAGTTGGGAGTGGAGTATGGCAAGGAGATTCAATTTCTCCAAAATTGTTTCCTGCTGTCCTGGAGAGAGTGTTCCAAAATTTAAATTGGGATGAAGTTGGAATAAAAATTAATGGCGAATATCTTCATCACTTACGATTCTCTGATGATATAGTCCTGTTTGCTTCAAATGCGGAAGAACTACAAACGAGAATGGAGGTACTGTATAATGAGAGTTCGAAAATAGGCCTTAAAATGAATTTAAGTAAAACGAAAGTAATGTACAACCAAAATGCTGCAAAGAAGGAAGTGACGATCAACGGAGAGATAATAGGCTTAGGTGATGAGTATGTTTAGCTAGGTCAGCTCAAAACATCAAATGTCAAGTTGACTGACGAAATTAATAGAAGATGTAAAATGGTGTGGAGTTCGTTTGGAAGACTACACTTTATTTTCAAAAGTAAACTACTAATGTGCCTGAAGCGTAAAGTTCATAATCATTGTGTCTTACCAGTGATGATGTACGGCTGTGAAACTTGGACATTGAATGCGCAAACGACTCAAAGATTGATAGTCACAGAAAGAGTAATGGGGAGATGCATGCCAGGAGTAACCAAGAGGGACAGGAAGTCAAATGAATGGATTCGCGCACAAACAAAGCTAGAGGATGTAATCAATACTGCGAAGAAGATGAAACGGAGATGGGCCGGTCACATAGCTAGACGAACATTGGCTTCCTAGAGAAAAGAAATGACCGAAATGACGTCCAAATGTAAGATGGATGAATTAAATCAAACGTTTTTCACAGCTACATGGATGAGGATAGAATCAAACCGAGATATGTGGAAATAAAGGGGAATGGAAAGCGGCTGGATATGATGATGACAAAGTTGGTGCCATATTCATGGATTTGACCAGTGTTTTCGATACTGTCTGGCATGATGACCTTCTATTCAAATTACACCTACTTAAATTGACCACCACATCTATTAGATGGATAGCTAACTTTTTGAAAGACAGGACCACCCAAATCACAGACCTCTCAGTAAGGTCATCCACATTGAAAAATTAGTACCTCAAGGAGCTCCCATGAGTCTCATTCTTTACTTAATATATGTCAATGACACTCCACTTCCGATAGATAACTACAAAATTAGGTCTATTCGCAGACGATACTGCATACTGGTCCACTGCCAAATCCTTTAAACATGTAATCAGTAATCTAGAAACAATCAATGAAGAATCTGTCCAATGGTGCAATACCCGGCTTCTAACTTTAAATGAGAACAAGACTCACCTTATACTCTTCTACTCATCAGGGTGTAATACTGTTCGGGGCAAAAGTAAATACGTGACAATAAATAATACTAGAATTAAACCTGCCAAATTCATTAAATATTTGGGAGTTACTTTGGATGAAAGGATGACATTCCAAAAGCACATCTTCAACTTATACAAGAAAGGTCTGCAAGCACATACATTCCTCATTAAGATCGAATCTTCTGCACAGACAATCTTTCCGTAAAAATAAAAAATGCATCTATACAAATCAATAATCAGAGCTATCATTTCATATGATTTTGAGACACCAAGTATATAATTTTGAAACAAATACTTATCCTCTGCTGAAAATTGAAAGACATTCCATGAGATTTGCTTTCAAGCTTTGGAACGACAACATTGAGACTGTACAGGACATCAAGTCTGACACCACTTAACGATATTCTAAAAGAACAAAAAAGAAATATTTCTCTAAAGCACAACATAACAAAATTCTATGTCATCACATTGACATAAACAAGTTTAGCTTCCCAAGATTTCATCCAATCACATGCCAAGAATTTCTCCATTCAATAGATACTTCACCTACAAGTATCAAAAACAGTACAAGAACACAAAAAAATATAGGACGAAGCGCACTTAAATGCCTCTCTTGTGATACAAGGCGGGCGATTGAAATACAGAACAATGAATCTTCTTGATTAACTCTTATTCCAAACTATACCTCCAATATCTACCTACCTTCTTACCCTTTATTAATATGTACGCCATTGACAAAAACCGACAATTTTACCTAGGACGAAAGTAGCTAGGGTTAGCTAGAAGTCCATCCCTCGTTTTCTATTAAGTTAGGGGAAAATTTACATTATTCGTTCGTTCGAGCAATAATAAATTATTTTGTTTAACACGGCGAGTTATTTCACATACTCACCAGTGACGTTACCGCAAACTTAAGTTGTCAGAGTTTAGAAAACAGGGAAAAAGAATTGCTAATAATTTTTAACCACAAATATTTTTTTTTGTTTGTCTTTTAGAGAAGAAACCAATCTAGATAAAGTGGAACTCCCAACTTTTGTAAAGCTCTTATATTGTTATAATTTAAAATATCAGTAACCGAAAACTAAATATGTTTTCTTACATTTCGGACAGTATTTTTCATTTATTTCTTTTATGTTACGTAAAATTGATGAAGTTTTACAATCCTTCGACGTAACGGTAAGTCTTAGTTTGGCCTAATAATCGTTTTACAAAATGGATGAGTGTTTCAGTATATTTTCATGAGGGCATTGCCTTGCTCGTGACTAATATACAACATTTACCTTCAAATCCATCTATCTTCCGGTCAATACCTAATAATTTATTCAAGGTTATAGAAATTATTATAAACAAACGTCTCCGCGTTTTCAAGAGGAAGTCAAATAAGAAGAATGAAGGCCATAATATTCTTTATATAATTTGTCACGCGCTGCAATATTTACAATTCACACATCAAAGGTGGGACAATACGTACAAACAGTATTTACGTTTATATCTATACCACGTAAAATTGTGCGTTTCTGTAGCGTCGTGAACCCTCAATGGGACAAGAACGTCCACTTTGAATGGCCAAGTGTGACAAATGAAGATCTCTTGTCCTTCAATGAAAAGGGGGGGAAATACTTAAAAACAAAAAAACAGGACTACACATGTGCTTTGTTTTCGTTCCAAGTATTTTTGTGTGCGCGTATGTCCGTCCATACACGTGTCGTATGTATGTGCTGTGCACTCTTAAATTCGAACGCAGCTTGTCATCTTTGTTTACTATTTTGTTTTTCATTTAGATGCTAATCATTTTGATAAGGGTATGTTATGGATATGTTATGTAACAAAAGTTTGATACAGTGATCAATTTAGTCATTATTGAAAAAAAAAATGACGCATTCTAACGATCTTCAAATTATAACAATCGCTTCTAATAATAAATGCAAGAACCGGAAAATCGATTTTAAAGGGTACCATTTTGTTTTTTAACACACAAACTGAAAAGGGTAACAATAGATTAGAGATGCTTTAATACAACTCTGTAAACTATAAAAATGCTATATGAAGCTGGTACATGTTGACAATCAAAATCCGGCAACCTTGGGATCTGAGGACTGCCGGATTTTTTTATGCATATGCTGTATACGTGTATTTAAGAGAAAAGGACGGACTACCTGTATCAAGTACCTGTATATTGCTTTTAAAAAATATATATATATACATATTAAATGAAAAGCAAATTTGGTAGTTTGGGAATTATAAATATCAGTTTTTAATTTTTATTTTTTTAAATAAGTTTTTTTACTAGTTAATTAATTTTTGAATTTAGTTAACATTCATTTTAAAAGAGTTTTAATGCCAATGCTGCCCAGACCTTTGACGTATTGGGAGCACACGGTTAACATCTATAAAGCCGAGTGAACTCTATGAATAATAATAATTTTATTCACAGTCCGAAGAATAGCTAAAGAAACGCATTAAAATACTAAACAATTTATCATAGAAACAATACATTACGATCTTTTTATATAGAATTTATATTCGTGTACACTTGTAATATTTGTTTATTATTATAGCTAATATTGACCCATTGTTACATGTAGCACAAACTGTAGGTTCACTTCTTGTAACATCAGAAAATTTCAATAGAAGATTTTAAATAATTAGATTCCAGATTAAAGACACATTCCTTATTTATAATCTGTAGAGATAAACGTACGTATTTACTTTTGCAGAATAGTTATGGTATTAGAAAATATAGTCTAAATCTTTTACTGTATCTGTGATTATTTGAAAATAGGTGCTTGTCAAACCAAAATTCCTTATCAAGCACTGTGCCTAGATCATTTGCTGCTGCCCTCTGTGTCTAAAAGTGTGTTCTTGAACTACTACATAGTTACTGTATAATTTGTCTTGCTTACCACCCAACTTGATTTAGTATTTTCGCTAAATTATTTATGAAAATTGAAATAAGTAGAGGTCCGAAACAAGATCCTACCAGAAAAACTTCATTTTTCACCTAAAATTATCCGTCACGTTTGAACCCATTACACATATTTTGTCACATAATACAACCTTCTTAATTTTTTTGTTTCAGTAACTTGTGATTGACAGAATCAAACGCTTTTGTAAGATCTACATAGATTGTATCCATCTATATCCTTGTATTAAACGAGTTAAAGATTCCTTTGTAATCTTCAGTGCCTTTGTTTCAGAGGATTTGTTTCTCAAAATCAATGACAGAATTCATGAAACCTTCACTTTACATTAAATTATATATAGTCATGTATTATTACTAATTCTAGTAATAGACCTGTAATTTTTCATACAATGTTTTTCACCTCCCTTTTCTACAGACGCTGTGAGTGATTCTACGCAACTGTCCTGAAGTACTGAAGTTTGCAGTAATTTATTCTAGATTTTAATCGAAATTGGAATATTTGGATGGTTTAATAATGTAATCAGGTATTCTTCTATCCGTCGCACCAATCGTTTGAATCTCAGTTTATCTATCTTGCGGTGATAACTGAGACATTCAGTGAGAGAGAGAGAGAGAGAGTTAACCCACAAAAGTCGTGATTACTATTTACTTTCATTCCTCTGACCTTGTCTGCAATTTGATTATCACTATTTGTTGTCAGATGGACGGCAGAAGCCTCCACGGTTTATATGACAACAAATAATGTTAATCAAATTGCAGACAGATGTCAGGCGAATGAAAGTAAATCGTAATCACGACTTTGTGGCTTAGCTCTCTCTCTCTCACTGAATGTCTCAATTGA
>JAGDQP010057334.1:966-12763 GCA_022664845.1 Lepisma saccharinum | reverse complement strand
TTATTTTCTTTCAGTAGCTGATTTATTTTCTCTTTAACAGTTTTTCTTTTTCTTAAAAGGTTTCAATTCGTAAAATAAAAATTCCAACTTAGCTTATTCATTATACTTAAACAAAACGTAGCTTAATTTATTTTATTTTCAATTCAATGAATTTCAACAAAACTAATTATTTTCCACTTAAAATTTGTGAAAGAAATTTTACTTGAAATATTTCTTATGTAACTAATACTTACAAAATAATTAAGTTAAATATTTTAGTTAAAAGTTTAATAAAAAGTATAAAGTATTTTACAAAATAATATTTAGTTAAATACAACTTACTTTAAATTATCTTACTTCAGCAAAATTTTCTATAACTTAATTATTTTTACTTTAACAAAGTATTTTTATTTAAAACTTGCAATTGAAAATAGAAATAGTCCAAGATTAATATTTTAAAAAAAATAAAAAATCATTCAAATTTTCCTGAAAAGAAAACTAATTTATATTGTATTCACATATTTTATCTCTAATTATTTTTTTCTTAAAGTACTATCATATCATGGTAAATAAAAAAAATAGGTTCTATATAATATTTACAAATTTATTTCATACTTATAAAAGGAGTAATACAACAGTGCATGTCAAACAAAATTAAAATTTAATTTGAAAATGTTCTGTATGACATTTGAGTTCTGTAAGTTTACAATTATTGAAGTTGTACACAATTTCTTACAGCGCAAGCTTTCAGTTGCTTAGGTATATGATAAGTACAAGACTTTACATTAACATTAAAATTTAATGAAGTAAGCGAAGGACAACCTTCATCATTTACATATTTTACATTCTTTAGTTGAAAGAGCTTTCGAATCCATTGCACTTTCTCACTACTTTTGCAAAAGGATACTGCATCCACTTCGCAGAGTTGTGCAATTATTCTTCGAATTTGAGTTATAGTATAACCATTTAAAGTATTCCATGATAATCCGTGAAAAATTTCAGTTAACCATTCACATTATTTTTGATAGCCTATTGCTAATTCTACACACAGAAAATTCGATCCATGAACTTTAACAGGTCCAGTTAAATGTTTTCTGGCACAGTCAACAAAACATCTTGTACTACGAACTGTACGAGAGCCAACTTGTATGGTACATGCAGCGAAACACAATTGGTAAAAAGGGTTCTGATTAACGCAACTAAACCTAGAGTAATAGATACTGATCAATATAGTACCAAGAATTGAACGATGTTTGGTTGAACTCCAACAAAACATGTCTGATGCCAGTTATTATGTCTTATGCAAGGCACCAAATGAGTAACAAGGAGGACGTAACTGGGCGGTTGTACTTTTCACCATCTTACTTTCCATTATCCAATGAAGGGGCACTTTCACCTTTTAGGTGGGGGAAAAGAATCAGTCACATCATGAACTTCAGCTTTACATTTCGATAATAACAAGACAGTTCGTTCAGCTTTTCCATATGTAATAATAAATCTGTCTTTCATAGGGTTTTTACACCACATTAAACTTCGTAAACCACTCAGCCTTTTAGTTTCAACTATTAATGATCAAGCACTAGAATCACTTTCAGTTCTTCGTGGAGGAAAGTATCAGTCACATCGTGAACTTCGCCTTTAAATTTGGTCAATAACAAGACAGCGCATTCCGCTGTTTCCTCTGTAATAATGAATCTGTCTTTAGCGGATTTCTGCACCACATCAAGCTTCGGTAACTCATCTTGAACCGACATTAAAATGTAAATACAACTTTCACAAAAATAGTGCAGGTTGTTTTAACCAATTACAATCTTTCTAGTCACGTGCACCAAATCTGTCCTTTATGATTAGTTCTTCACGTAGTTCCACTATTTTTTTTTCAATAAAAACGAAATCCATATTCAAAGTTTGCTTTTAAATTATTAGAACCAGCATGTGTATTTACATATGAATTAAATATCTCATCTATATTCTTTGGATTTAATAACACTCGATAAATACTATCATTCAAAAACTGAACACGGTTCTCTTCACTTAACGGTGTTCCACGAATTAAATATCCCATACACTCATGTTCACTTTTCTCCTTATTCCAAAATGCACATGCGGAACAGAGCACAATATCTTTAGTGTTCCAATTACGAAATGATTTCAATATACATGGTTGATCAAGCCATTTTGATCAACATTCACAGGAAAGCTTAGCTGGCAAAGAAGATGGTAAGTTAACAATGCTATTTTCACTGCCGTTCTGTGCCATGGTTACAGCAACTAAAGGTTTAAATTTCAACTACGCCACTGAACACCTGCGTAAGCAACAAGATTCAACTTGTTCCTACAATTTCATTGAACATTAGACATGTGAAACAAAGAAAATTCAAGGAAAACACGTCTCAACTTGTCTCCAGCATAAGACATGTGGTGGAAAAAGATACAAAAGTCTATTCATCTATATCAATCTTAGTCTATTCCAAACTTTAAAAACAATTTGTAAAGATTAAAATCAAGGTAGCTTGACATCAATGGTAAGAATTGCGCAACATTCTGCAATTAGACAAACGCATAAGTATTTACATATTTCGGTGAAACAAAAACACTTTTATAAGTTCACTTGTTCAAAGTTCTTAAAAGTAAATTCACTCACCATGTGGTTCTGCATTATCGTTTTTCTCAATTAATTTTGTCTTTACTTCATCCACTGTGAGTAAAAATAAATTGCGAAGAAACTCTTCAAAAAATTCAACATTATCAAAATACACATAGTTTAAATATAAACATTATAAATATGAAAAAATCACAGTATTCATTATCAGTCTATATGTGCCTCTGCTCATAATCTTGTTCTGCAATAACGTCTTTCTCAATTTTGTCTTGGCTTCATCCACTCTGAGTAAAAGTAAATTGCCAAGAAAATATTCAAAAATTCCAACACTCAAAATGCACATGATTTGAAACATATACATGATAAATATGAAAAAAAAAATCACAGCATCCATTATCAGTCTATATGTGCGTCTCTTCAAAGACCATTCTTCATCTACTAATCATGTAACACAACGATGTCTGTGGCGATTGCGTACATTATAGAAACATCCAGCACACAATAAGGGATAATTGTTTTTATATTTCCAATTTTCGATAACTTCTAAAATACACTGATTATCAATCATATAATTCACACATCCACCTAAGTTTTCAGTTTCGCTAGAACACATAGTGGTAGATTAAACTTCACTGTCCTGCGCCACACTTTCAGTTTCCTCGGCACTAGAAGCCCAATGTCCTTCATCACTGTCTGAATTAAATTCTACCTTCAAGCTTGAGGTAGATGAACTGCGGAAAATACTGGGGAATGAACCTCCATTCTTCGACAACAAGTTTTCAGTCTCCAGCATCCGACGGTCTTCATAAAAATTCATGATATTTTACTAGTGTCTAATATCATAACTAGATCACAACTGTGCACAAAAATTTTAAAAGTAAATCAACTTTGCACGCCATGATCTATTTTCTAAGTAACAAGATTCAACTGGTTCTGTGAACACCTGCTATATTACAAACATCAAAGAATGCATAGAAACCAGATATAACACGTTCGCAAGCATAACAATGGCACACACAAAAATAAACGAATACATGCTTCCTCCTACAAACTTTCTGGGGCATGTGAAAAAAAGAAAAAAATCCAACAGGTGGCCAAGAAGATTCTGCATAAAGCTATTGTGCAACATAACTTGTCCTAACACGTTCTTGAGCGTAACAATGCAACAAACAAATATAAACAAACACCTGCACACTCAAATTCTTGGAAAAGCCGAAGCATGTTTTATCATGTTCCGCGAGAATCAAAGGTATACAACAAAGAAAATTTCCTCCAATCACAAAAGCTGCAAAAACAAACAACATGCGAAATGGTAACCCACAAAACATCAAAAGTTGTATTAGTAAAAATTAGTTGTGCAATGGATCTTCTATGTGTAAGACACGGGAAACGTTCGGTCTGTGCTGACGATAAATGTACAACCATTCTCCATCAAAATAAAATCATGATTCCCACCCTAAAAATAAAATGATGTTCTTAATAAATTTAACTTACCACATTGCGTTCTAGGGCTTCTTGCGAGTTTTGAGTTATGCAATCGGCTTCGTGTCCAACGCGGGTGGTGCTGTGCGGTGCAAGTAAACGACAGCGGATGGAGCAGGGGAATGGCGGTGTGGGAGCGCTATTAAAAATGCCATACCTCCTCTCCTTGGTCCGATCTCAACGAAAATTTCAGGATATCTGCGTAACACATATAGCAATACTACCAAATAACAAAAACATGCTCAAGACCATATAATAGCAATAAAACCAAAAGTTAGACGATGTTGGCACTCTACTACTGTACTGCAACTTGAAACTTCATAAGCTAACATTTAAGGAAAGCCAAAAATGGCCTTTATAAGAATATAGTGGATTCAGGGAAGATGCCACACATTTGGGTCTAGGAGCCATCATGGTGTAGCTAAAAAGAAACATTACAGCAAAATTTTGAACAAAAATATATCCAACATTCATGCTCATATTGATGGAAATAAATCAAGCTAAAAGTATTATATATATATACACACAAATGTTATATGGGACTTTAAACTGACATATCAAAATAGGCATCTTACCCAACAGATAAGTGTAAGATGACAATTCATTTTTGGGAAGATGCCTAATAAAATATAATTAAAATATGTGAAAGTAATAGAGAAATTAAAATGTGGAACTTCATGTCCATTTTCTATAATACGACTTAAATCCATAAACATATATATATATATATTTGCACTGCTACAGAAAATATTTGTTACAATATCTACCTTGACATTATCTGTTTGATTTCCGTCCCTTATGTGATAATGGAATATATACCAATTTAAGGCGGAAATTACTACGTTTTTGTGAAATGAAAAAAAAATAGTTCTTTAACATATATCATACACTCTGTTAAACTTGTACCGAGTAGCCGTAGCTCAGTTAGTAGAGCATTGGCTTTGTGTTCAGTAGGTTCTGAGTTCAGTCCGCGTAGCGGTCATCTTGACTGATGTTAATTCAGGGTTATATTTAGTCACACAAGGTTAATGCTAGGATGGTGCCTTCGAAACTAGATTCTGGACGATTTCTTTCTCACATCCTTAACCCATCTGAGACATAGTTACCTAAAGGCCGTAAATGACATTCAAATTCTATGCAATACGTAAGCAATCTACTAATTACCAATGTCCTTGTATGATTCCATTCTATTAAAAAGTAGTTCAAAGAAATGAGTATCTGACTAGAAAATAATGGAAAGAGTATTGAAACAGTACATTTAGGTAGGTCATCTATCTCCACCTTCGGGTTAAGACACCACTTAACCTGTTTCATGTCATACACATATCTTCTTTGTGATATGATATAAGTAAGTACTTGACAGAACTACACATTTCAAGCGTATTTTCTACTTTGTCATGAAATTCAGCCCGATCCTAAACTGTTTACTGATTAGAGAAAATTATTTTTAGGCTAAGAAAATATTTTTCAAAGGTCTTGCTTCGTATGCACGTGACAGATTACGAGACATTTAATACAGCCCTTTGGAGAGCATACTGACTAGTTCTTTCACACCATACAAGTTTTCCAAGGAGAATCATTTTTTATGGAATTACACTACTGTAGGCATCTTCCGCCGATGGCCATCTTCCCTCAATACATTCTTGCAAAGCTTATTATCTGACCTTGAGTATATGTTAAAATTTGCAATTTGTAGCTTTATAATAAGCTGCAAATTGTTTTCACCTTTCTCTAGACATAGCAAGAAACCTTAACATTAAAGTATTATAATTCTTATTGTACAAATATCCACATTATATATTTTCGTTTAGCAGACGGGAAGTATCTAAAATTGGAACGCATTATAATTGTCTAAATTAAAAAAAACACTTTATGACATAATCAAGTAACCCTAGCCACTATACAACAAAGAGTGTCTCACATCTCCATGTATTTATAACAATCTAATACTATTATCAATCGAACATTTTCACATAAATTTGTGATAATAATGCCTAATATATCCTTTGTTCGTACTGTTCCTTTCGTTCTGCCGTTTTATTTCTATATAAACTGACGCAGATGTGGAGAAATGGTAGAGCCATCGACACGGAAACGAATATTACTTTGGGTTAAGATAAAGATAGACAAAGTTCGACTTTTCCAGACACCTTTCATTACAAAACTTATACACACGTAAAATATAACATATAAATATGTTGATAATAATAGCGTCCGGGACTTGGACTTAGTGCAATATATGTAACCGTATGTGATTCACCTCTTAAGGATCATTTCTCGTATTGGGTGTTGCCTTATGACTTCGGCAGTAATATTTTAGGAGTTTGTTATTTAGGTAGTTAGCATTTGAGGCGATATGTTGGACTCTGACTCCAGACCAAGTCAGTGGCTATCAGATTGGGTACTGACTCCAGACCAAGTCAGTTGGTGCTAGGCTGGGATTCAGACTCCAGACCAAGTCAGAGGAAAGGAAGAGGCGACCACAGGAACTTGGGCTTCGTTCGGCCCTTTTATAGGGTTCTTCACGCCTTCCTTGTAGGTGTGTCCACCGAAGGTAATACATACTTCGTAATTTCTAGAAATGTTAAGGCATTGCCCTTACGATAAAATACTCCTTAAAATTTTGAATATTTTCCCAATGTTTATTAGGAAAAAAAAATTGTAAGACATAATATCTTTACTCAATACAAACGAAATAAGAAATTGCACCCGCGAATAAATACAGTCAAATATTCCTGTAAATATCGTCAAGTCTTACTTGTAATTTGTAGTACTGGACTGTAATGTGATGCCCTTGTAGTGAACTTACTTGTACCCTTGTAGTCAACACTACACATCTGAACTGAGTAGGTTACACAATTGTTTTAATATTAGTTAAACTTGATGGACTTTAAAAACATCAAACATGTAATTGTATGTTCATAAAAGGGTATGCATACTTGAACTACTGGGAACTATGAACTACGTACAATGCGAGTCGACTAGTTTCAAAACCGGCCATCTCCAAGCGATCACAATTTTCAGGACAGACGAAAAACTGATTCCGCCCAAACAAATGGATATGGCATGACTAATTAGGTTAAGCGTTTGTAAACAAGTGTTTAGTAAGCGTGCAAGAATGATAGCGGTTTATGAATGTAATCATTTGAAATATCAACATTTTTAGCTTGGACATCGCCCGGTTTGCAACAAACTGAAAGATATGTAGGGTAGAAAAATGTTTTGTCTCAATGTATTAGCAGAAAGTAACTACAAATTATAGTAATGAATATATGCACTGGAAATATAAATTTAAGTTGAAAATTACGGTAGGGAGTGCACTCAATGTTTGATAAATATTCGGGTGTTTCTTTATCATCATTTGAGTCGTTATCATTTCTCTGATTGGTAGTGCCAATGATGCCTTTCTAAAAACTCATTTTCTGAACATTTCGCCACTGAGATCCAAAATGTTTACACAGGAAAGAGTAAACATCTCTTCAAAATGATCAAAGTTTTGCAAGCCTCTGGATTCATTATTGTCGCAGTTCTTCTTTTCATACATATACCTAATTTTGAGTCTATGTCTGCTTTGTACTGTGGTTCACCTTGAAGCAGCACTGAATTGTCTCCTTGTGATTTAACCAGTATAAACGTTCTTGAAGCAGAAATTTTGAAATGCCAGTTGTTACTGGCTTGAAATGAGAAAGGGTCTCCGTTTTACAATCAAAGCTTGACACATCTTTCCCAAGATGGAAACCTGTCCCGTACTAGGATAGAATATTATGTAATTCTTCAGGCTGTATCAGTCTCACTTTTTAAAAATAAAGCTATCAATGTTACAAAATAAAATCAGTCCAGCGGTACGAATGAATGGCCTGTGATATGGAAGATACACTCGATGTGTTTGATGTTTGAAGGGGGTATGTTTGACCAACCAGACGAAGAGCATTGCGATTAATATTGACTTTTGTTTTGCCCTCCACATTCATCGGCAAAACACCTCAATAGAAATATTCCGAAAAAAGATTCCTCTGCCTTTTTCTAAAACTTTCAGGCCATTTCTTCAACATTAATGTCCATGCATCCTCCAATACTATACTTCACAGCAGTTTTGAAAAACACGACATGCACACATAACACACCTTATGTCTGCTTTCTATACGCAAACAGTCCATGATACTTACCTGCACTTCAGCAGCAGATAGAGATGACCGGCACTGCAACTCACAGACAAATGCAGGCGGTAAGATTTGCAACTGAACCTGATATTTCCAAGGAAAAACATGCTATAAGAGACCGTTTTTCACTTAAAAAATATTACCCAATTATTTAATGGTGGGTGATGAACATATTCCTTTACAGAAACAGAATTTCATAGATTTTGGAGATGGCCGGCTTTGCAATTAGGCGACTCATGTATGTGATTGCGTATGAGGCTTTGGTATTTTTACTCACATTCAGTTATTATCTGAATCAAAAGACTAAGTTATTCTTATCTAAATTTGTAGAACTGGTCGTGTAATTGTAGTATATTTAGTTGATTTTATTGTTCATAGGAAGATAAGTGAGATCAAACATGTATTGTATTTAGTAGGTTGAATCAGAAAATGTGAGTCTGCTCTTAATTTATTGTATTGTTCCTTGTACGGGAATCAGGGTGTCATATAATACAGATGTGAACAGGTGTGATCGTGTATTGTCTACTAGCATTCTATCGAAATTAGTTAGACACCAGAATAGTAGGCCGGTCCGAAAACTAAAGATATGAGTCGACGAAAGCTAGTCATAGTGCAAGTCAATACGAGATCAATTTTGTCTAAGCTAGAGGAATTTAGAAATATAGTTTCTGAAGAAAAGGATGATATTGTACTAGTTACCGAGAATTGCCTTGACTCTGAAAAATCTGAATGCATGTTAAGAATTCCGGGCATTGCTCAATAGACAGAGTCAGTCGTGGGGAAGGAGTGTGTATTTATTATCGTACCAAACTAAATATACATGGGCTAAACTGAACAAACCAACGTGGGTGTGAAACTGAATATTTAAATATTATTGTCCAAATTTAGCGACGTAAATTGGTGATTCGTGCTGTCTATAGGCCGAAACTTGTACCTTATACACAATTCAGTTTACTTGAGGATTTCTTGGCAGCTTTATTCCCAAGTATATAACTTAATCACTTTAGGAGATTTTAACATTGATTACCTTTCCCCTCTGGAACACCACGTTAGCTATATAAATTATCTAATGCAGTCCTTTCGCTTACAACCGAGAATAAATAAACCTACTAGGATCACTCCAACCACTAAAACATTAATAGATCTAATATTTGTCGATGATCCCGCCATTGTACAGGATCGCGGGGTAAAAGCACCGGTAAGTAATGGCGATCATTGTCTTGCATTTGTAACTTTGATGTGTTGCAAACCAAGAACCAAGAAGCTAACTATTACTTGCAGAGACTTTAAGGGTTTTAATCTTGATAACTTCAATAAAGATGCAAAGAAAGTCGATTAGAACAAACTCTGCGAAGCTAAAAATCTAGATAAATATTTGAGTGTCTCAAAAAAGAAATATTGCAACATTTTAACAAAGAAGCCCATCAATATATGATACGCATTAACAAGAAACAAATCACGTTGATTATCAGTAATTTAAAACTTATCACGAAACTTAAGATACAACTTCCCGTAAATTTACGAGAGCCCAATCCCTAACTGATTGAGGGAGTACAAGAAGCTATGAAATTTTGCTACTAATGTCATACAACAGAAAAAGGCTTACTTTACTCACTATCTTAAGAAATCATGCCTTCATTCTAAAACTTTATGGAAACAATTGAGATATACATAGATATTGGCGCAGCCAATGAAAATTAATTTATTGCAAGCAGTAATCGACCCAGACGAAATAAATTGCAGCTATGTTAACCGTGTGGGTAATATGACTTACGATGAAGACCACATTCATAATGAATGCTTATATTAAAAAAAAACACATTATTTTAAAAAATTATGACAATACATGTAAATTTCACTAAGTTGACAAGAATACAGTACAGGGAAAGAAGGGGTATGTGCATTAAAAAACAGTTTACATTCGCAACACATACTACACAATGACAGCTAACACCTCAGAAAGTTTCAATCCAAAAACGCAAATAATCACAAAGCTATAGTGATTTTAAGAATATGAAATACACGAGAGTAAATTCAAAGTATTAGAATTGTAATAAAACAACTAACTGGAAGAAAATTATTTATTGATTGCGGGAGGGAAAGTATTTCGAAGAACACGTCGATATTTTCCGAAAATTAATTTACCTTCCTGTCCGAAAAATCTCTATTATCCATCACTAACAGGAGCATTGGCAATGATTAATTATTATGCGCCCTTACATAATAATTACAACGGACAACCAAAGCAGAATTTAGTTTATAAAATAACAGAGGAACACTGTAAACGTCGAAAAGGAAACTTAAGCTATTTTCTCTATGAAATTTACGTTAACAGGAATAAGATTCTAATTCATAATAAAAAATCCTGTCTCAGAGTATGTATTATGTAAAGAGAAGTATATTACATTAAACTATTAACAATAAATAAATTTTGTTTATGTTAACCAAGCAGATTTATATGAAGTATATCTATTTTCACAAAGTGTGTCAAGGGTGAAAGATTAAAATAAGACACCAAAAGGTTGTAGAAGTTTAGTTAAAATATAAATCTGTAGTCTTCGCTTGATTAATAATTGGCGAAACTCGAAAGTTTGCTTCCTCACCAAACTTTCTTGCATGAAGCATTAAAGCTGCATAGAACATTTTCTTGGCAGTGAATATATCAAAAATCGATATTCCTGTCGTTGAGACTGTGCGCAAGGTACTTTGACACTTTCGTCTGCTTAAAAGGTGGGAAAACTGTGAGGAATGGCAAAGAGATTTTTCAAGAAAGAAGCTTTTGATGCGCACCAAGACCGAAATATGTTTCCCCCCAACTACGTGAGCAAGTTTCTTTGAAATTCTATCTCGAGAAAGAGCTTGCTCATCAGAGACAGCTTGTGATTTAACAACAAATTAATTTTGGCCTGCTTTCAAGGAGCAAGTAAAGAGGAAGAAAGAGTCAGAGTCATGAGAGAGGATTAGGAGGAAAGGAAATGTAAAACAAAACAATATGCACTACACACATGCACACCCATAGACACTTACTCCTACAACTTTTCCTACATAAGGATATTTAGTAAATAGTAATTCAAGAGGAAACTAAATGAATGGAAAGTAGAAGTCTAAACCAAAAAATCATATTGGTGCCACCTTTAGGTTTCGAGAAATTCAATTTTCCATATTGTTCAATCAAATATTGAACATTATGCGTAACATCCACTTGTGACAGTAATGTTGGTTATAAATGATTCATTAAGTGTCTTAAATTACGCTAATACAACGTAAGAGAAATTTCCCGATATTTGTAATGTTTAAATTTCGCAAAACATGCTGCTGCTAGAATATATACAGAATATATCTGCTTCATAAAGATATAGAAATGTGCATAAATTAATAGCAATTTTTCAGTTTTCTAAACATTTTTGTAAACGTTAGGTAAGGTTGAAAGTAATCATATTGGCGGTAACGGCACTGTGGTTTACGTTCATGACGAATATGATCAATATCACAGTACAAAGTTTATTCTATCATGTTGTCTTGATACAATTTCCGCAAACATAACAAAAATACATGTTAATACATCACTAAACAC
>JAGDQP010057333.1:2311-12763 GCA_022664845.1 Lepisma saccharinum | reverse complement strand
GCCGCCTATTCTCACTGAGAATTTTCCAGTCACGTCACACAAATGCCGGGATGGTACCAACTAACTAGACACTGGCCGACTATCTTCCAACATCCTCTGCCCCATCCTATTCCGGCTTGAGATACGTAAATATCATTAATAAATTCGAATTTATTTATGGTCTTTAGGCATCTGTCTTAGGGCGGGATAGGGTAAGGAAAACGAGTCAGCCAGGGCCTATGTTGAAGATAGAATCCCGGTATTTGTCTGGTGTGGTTGAGGTAAAAGCCTGAAAAACTTCAATCAAGGTGGTCGGCCTCTCGTATCGAACCCAGGTCTCCCGAACGCGATGCTAACCAACTTAGCTACGACCCGTCGGTCTTGCTGTCGTCTTATTTATACTCGACTAATCTAGAGCACAAAGGCCTTTTTATTGCGAAATTACCATCAATCCGGACGCTGGGGTAAAATAATTGAAGACCCCTGAACTAGCCCATGAGAAAAGAAAGGTAAAGAAAAAGGTAGCATTAATTCAAGGCAGCATCCACTCAGTAATTGAAAAGTCGACCACGTTACCCCTGCACCATCCTGCCAGCTTCCACTCAGTTACTATTAACTTAAAAATCTCTTTACCTGCATTGGTTGGCCGTGTAGATGCATCTTCTTCTTGACTGTTGTTTCGTAATACTCGTAATATTCGCCAAAAGTCTTCTCCATCACCTCCTTCAGCGCTTCCGGAATCACCAGGCAAGATTCATTCTCCATCATGCCAATCACAGCCACGCGAATCGTCTCGTGTTGAATTATGTCATTGTACCTGCTGCTATCACCGGGATATCGCTCCTAGAAACAAAAACATACACCAATCAATATACGATCTGAGTTGAAGATTTGAGATATACATTATTATTATTATTGTACCATTCATTTTTTCACCTCAAGTTGAACCTGAAACTGGCATAATTCAGTTTATTGATGATGAAAGCCTATTGTTACAGTCATAGAAGAAATTTTGAAAACAAGTAACATTACTTCGCGTGAACGGGTCATGATATAATTCGAGTGCTTGCCTTGCGTACGATTCATGACCTTTCTTGGCGAATTAAAACCTCCTTAAGGTTAATTTAAAACAACGATCTCCAACAAGAGATGGCAGTACTATCTCCGTATATGTCTAATGTATTTTTATCGTTGCACGAAATTTAAATGCTTCTTCTACAAATTCAAGCTTAGAGAGTTCTAACTTTCAGGGAAGAAAGTTCATAGGGAGTTCGATCAATGCCGATTTTTTATTTTCGTTTTTCTTCATTGTTGAAATCGCTTGACTTTTGTTGTGAATATCAAAACTGTAACAATGAAGCTCTTAGAACTCTCTAGGCTTGAATTTGTAGGTGTAGCATTGAAATTTTGTTCAACGATAAAAATGCATTCGACATATTCGGAGATAGTGCTGCCATCTTTTGTTGGAGATTGCTGCTTCACATTAATCTTAATTTTCGGATTCGCTAGACTCCACTCTCAAGGAACAAGGTTTGAGAATGATGAAAAGGTGTAGGGTTAATGAAGCCATCCAAAGAGTTGGTCTTCGTTCGTGCTATGTGATGGTTGAATCTTAATACCTGATGGCTGAATCCCTAACATAAGAGCAGATCAACCATCATATAGCTCGGACAAAATCCAACTCTTCGGACGGTTTCATTAACCCTACACCTTCTTATACGCTTCCGTCACACCAGATGAAGCCGATATACGAATTGGCGAAAACTAGTAGTGTTTATAATTGTCATATTGCTGCAAGATTTTGTATTAGCGAGGATGGAATGCCAAGTTGGAGATATGTTTACAATTTGGTCCTCGCCACGAAAACGAACGGTTGGAAGGCTACCGTTACTCTGACTTCATTTTGTAATTGTTCTCGCATTAAAGTCTTTCAAAATAAAACCAATTATTTTTTAGTAAACCTGTGTCAAAATTTTTGGTGGTTTTCTACCAATAAATTTTCCTAAGTTGTCCTTTGTTTTATTTATAGCCTTTTGTGCAATACAGGACCACTTTCTACAAGTATCTTTTAGAGGCCAGAATTACAATCACTATTTCTGCAATTCCTAATATATTGTTTAAGATGTATGAACAGATTATGTCTACAGGGTCCCAGAACTAGATGAAAGAATTCCCTGACTTCTCCAGGTTCTCAAGTACACGCTTTTAATTTTTCCCGTCTTCAATAAACAGTTCATTTTTGGATAAACATGGTCTAATATATAAATATAAAATCTTTGCAGTATTTAGTAAAAAAAAAAAAGTACAGTAATTATATTACTGTATTACTTTATAGTAGTAGGCCTGTATTTGAAAAATAAAACGTGTGGTGTACTTTGAAATATAATTATTTTCACATGTAATACAGTACTAAACTACAGTACGTATATCACTGTTTTTCCGGTTTAACCGAATTTATGTTTAACTGAATTCCCCTTGGTCCCATCAAATTCGGTTAAACAAGACTAGTAGTGATGAGCGAAAATAGAAGTCCCTGTGAAGGGATTATCACGATCACTTCCGTGAGTGAACTTCTTATACTGTGATTCACAGCGATCACCTCGCAAAGGCATGCTCGCTGTTTCTATGTTAGCGCGGCATCACTTCACTGCCTTAAAAACGCTTTCACCTCTCTCGTCCTACTAAACAACTACAGTAAACGCATCCCACATGGCCAACAGCAACGTTCGTTCACCACCGCCTCCCCAGCCTCATGCCGTTCAGCTCACGTGCTGAGCATAAATAAAGACAGTGTAAAATATCACAATTGTTATCTGCAGTGAGAGGGGAGGGAAAGAGAGAGTGTGGTTTTTGTTCAGCAAGATGTTATACTTTTTGTTTTGTTTATTTTTAGTTTCTTAAGTAAGGATGTGTCCCACAAAGTAAAGAAAGAAATCTAGTCTATGTGTGCACTCACGTTACCCTCCCGAAACTTTTTTTTTATAACAAACTGTTTTCTCAGACAAGTGGAAGGTCACACACATCCTTGATCCCCGTGAACCCCCAACCTAATCAGTGCTGCAGAGTGAGAAACAGCGTTCGCAGACTTTCACTACGATAGTGATAAGTCCCTATCACAGCAAAACATGCAAGGGCAAGGTAGACGTGAATCACTGTTTAATCACTCTCAATCACAGTCTAACATCACTGTGATTGAAGGTGAGTAACGAATCGCTGTTTTGCTCATCACTAAACTAGTGTATTTTCAAGCTAGTTAAAAAAAAAAAAAAAAAGAATGCTATTTAAAACTACATTTTCTTGGCTTCCTCCACGTGCCCTAAAAACCAAACTTTATAATTAGTTTTTCCAGTGCAATATGTAAAAACAGCTCCGCGAGCTGAGTAATCTTAAAGCAGTAATAAATGTAACTTAGAAATTTATTAAGGTCCCAACCTGACTTCATGTATCCGTACTAGAACGTCCCACGGATTAAGGCAGCGAAGAAAATGAAGTGGAGATCGACCAGTCACATAGCTAAACGAACAGAAGGAAGATGGACGACATATGTTCTACATTGGACTCCCAGAGAAAAAAAGAAACTATCTTTCAAGACGCCCAAATGAAAAATGGGTACTGTCCACTGTACTGATTGGGATTTTCCTGCGTTTGCGTCATTTTAACCACGAGAATGGTGGTATGATACCTAGACACTTGTTATTGGCAAGTGCTCGCCAAAGAACTTAACCTCTTAAGGCAGTGTTTCTCAGCCGCAAGGCAATAATCTCATATCGCTCTGGCAACCGATCAGCAACACACGACTTATCTTATCCCATTCTATACAGAATGAAAAAGAACGAACAAATTTTGCAATTTTTGAATTTCTGAATACCGTTTACCTCCACACGATGATTTTTCGAGACTAACGATTTTAATCGGTATATTTATGGTTCATAGCTCGTTTCAAAAGTTATAGACAAATGTTGAGATAGGCATGAAACAAACGTTTAAAGCAATCAAATAGGACTGATAAATTATTTCCGATCATTTTGTGCCCTTCTGCCAACACTGCCCGCATATTATTCCCCAACTTTCGCCCGTGAATAAGTTATTTCTCCAAGTAGGTTCAGAAATTGATCAAGACAATTTTGTTCGGTACAGAAAGTTTGTAGAGCCTCTTTTTTTAGAATCTGAGACGTATTTGTGAATGCATTTGTTGAATTTTAAAATTTAGAAATTAATGTTATTGTCTAAAGCTGTTCAATTAATTATTAAAATGTATTGAATAAGTCGATGATCGCTTTTAATAATGTAAAACCCCCATATATTATTCTGAGAATGCAAATTGTTATTGTTAATTTTGGTTTATAGTAATTAGTAATACTTGGCCTGCCATGACTATAATTTCAACAATGGTTTGGTTCACATAATTAAGTCTCAACAATATACAAAGCCGTTACTAAGAAATATAACTAAGGTACTTTCTGGATGATTCCTTGATGCCCTATCCCATGAGGCAGGTCACCAAAGGATCTACGAGGTATTCCTCACCGACACCTCAGTATGCCTTTCTATCGGCGCAGCTGGCTGCACCTACTGACTGGGTCGATGATATTGCACCGAGGGTAATAGCGGGAAGGGGATTATCGCTTTGGAAGAAAACCGAACTACAAGTGTCAAATCACTTCTGTCGGTGCAACGTAGACCTAGGGCGGTGAGGGCCTATTCCACAATCCCATCCTATGAACCATTCAACGAAAAGATAATAGGATCTTTTCCAAGCAGGGAAACATTTATTATTATCTATTTTTGAATGGTCCATAGAAGAAGACATCCTTCTAGGCCCGCCAAAACTCCGTGGGATACCTCAAAAGTTATTATTACACGGTAACTAACCGTGTTTGAAATTGATTCACTTAAAGATTTCAAAATGTCCTTGTCGAAATTCATTGTCTAGATTCAAACAAAATAGTAATATATTGGTGTTGAATTATTCACCAGGAAATGAAGGGGTATTCGTGAGTATCTGACCTGAACATTATCGCACTCAGGAAATCAAGCGGGAATGAAAGGTTGTAGTTTAGCACTTCAGCGAGTTTCTCTGCTAAATGTAGAAATTGTCTTTCAATTTGTGCATGCTTTAGCTTGCGAATGTGTTGCGTTTTCTGCACGGGGGATGCAACAGTTAGTAATTACGTAGGATTGTTTTAATTGAACTTTTAAGGCCTTTAGGCAACTATGACTAAGACCGGATGGATAATGATGGGGTGATTAGTGGAATGAAGAAAGTGGAAGGAAACGGGAGAACACCGAGAAAATCCACACACACGGTGTTTTGTCTACCACATAGCACGAGCAGGGATCGAACCAACAACAAACGCCGGAGGTGAGCGCTCTACCACTGTTCCACCGCAGCTCCTAGCAATTACGTAAGAGATGTAAGCGTTAAATGGATCGATGTTCAGTGAGGAAGTTGACAAGCGTCACAGCATGCTTAATTGCACTTTTGGTTCGCAAATTTAGCTTACAACTTCATCGTCAGGTAAAAGATGAAAGTGTAATATTTCCTCGGGTAAAATGGCTATTGAGATTTTAAACACTAATAAAACACGATGTTATGTTAAAGGTACGAACAGTTTTGATTAGAAAGCAAGTCACATTTAACAGGGCTATTCAAATATAGTCTGGCACGTAAGCCTTGAAGCCTGGACTCCCGGATGCCTCACAATAAAATGACAGTTTTCTGCGACATGGGACTTGTGGATAGTAGCAGTGGTTATTTACATCCCATTTGAATTTGAATTGATTTTGTTATTTATGGCCTTTAGGCATCTAAGGCTCAGGTCGGGATAGGGGAAAGGATTCAGGATAGTGCCGTCGGCCAGGGCCTATATTGAAGGTGCCATCCCGGCATTTGGCTGGTGTCACAGAGGAAAAACCCTAAGTCAGGATGGTCAGCCGTTGGGATTGATCCCACGACCTTCCGAAAGATACGCCAACGCTCTACCACTGAGCTAAGGCGGCTCGGTACATCCCATTTGAGTGAGACAAATTATTCAATAAAGACTCTTCCCCTGGCTGCGTGTTTGGGTTTCCTGCAGGCATTAACTTTATTTTCAGAGCTCATCCGTGTGAATTCATGATTCCAGAGACTATATTCGCAGTTTCCTACTAGTTTTCTGGTTGATTTATATCTGCACGTCTGTGGCGTTAAAAGCACATATCAATATATATTTGAAGTTTTAATTTAAACATTATTATTATTATTTAAGTTAATATTTTATTGATGCCCGTTGTTGTGTCAAAGTTTGACTACAAGTGTGTCGTGTTGACCTGTCTGTTCTAGAAAGCGTGTTTTTCTACGGCCCAACGGCGTTTTCGTTCAGTAATACTACTTTTTGTAGTTGAGTGCGCTCATTCTGTTTCATAGTGCATACCGTTGATCCAATTTGAAAACTGCGAATGTGCAAAATCTGACATACTGTGGGTGCAATGTTTGTTGTAACAATGTCACGTACGTGTACTATCGCTCCATTCAGAATAATTTTCTATTCTTGAAACAGGCTTCAAGACTGAATCTACAATGCCAAAGGCACAAATGTGCAAACTTTAAACTCAAGGGCAGAGAGGAAAACTTGAAATTTTGTCCTGTGTCTATCATTACGTAGTGACGCCCTCTGAGATAACTACAGCAGTCTGTATGAGATCAGATAGTTGTGGAAGACAACAAACGAACTCTTCGTATACATCATATATATTTAGTTTAGCGCGTCTGACTACGAATCCGGTGGCCCTGGTTCAAATTCCGGCTAGGACACTTAGAGATTTTTTCGCAGTGCTCCCATGCCAGGCGCTCTGAGGTGCACTCAGCCTCCTATCAAACTGAGTACCAGAGTGTCCTTGGTACTCCTGAGCACCTTCGTAAGGTCAAAGCGGTCCAGCGTGAACTGACCACCCCTACCTCACTTCGTACCGTAGGTCGAGAACATGTGAAGCGCTCCCTCCATACTCCCCATGCGCCGTTCACGCTGCGTGCGTATAGCACAGAAGATAGCTTTGCCTTATTTTATGCCGAACTATTTGACGTATAACAACAATTCTTGTAAGAATGGACATCAACTTTATAGTTTTCCCAGAAACAATATTTGTGGGCTGTAAAAGTTAATAGAAAAGACAAAAATACCGGAGGCATCTGAATTACCAGCGAAAATTCCAGCTGTGTTGTTTGGGAATTAAGCACAATATACAGTTTTTGTTACATGTACTGTATCTTCATATAGACGTACGTTTTCAGGTATATCCCGACGTACGTTTTCAGGGCGTCCTTAAAACATCCCAAATATTTTACCAGCTTTGCACTGTTGCTGTGTTAATTGTTGTAATGCATGTACGTTAAGGTTAATGTAAAGCAACGGACTCCAACAAAAGATGGTAGCATTACCTCCGTATATGTCTAATGTATTTTTATCGTTGCACGAAATTTCAATGCTGCTCCTGCAAATTCAAGCCTAGAGAGAACTTGCAGAGAAGAAAGTTCATAACCAATTCAAGAGTTCGATTCAATGACGATTTTTAATTTTTTTCTTTCTTTTTCTTTTCATTGTTGAAAGTTTTATTGTTATAGGTTTCATGTTCACAATAACAATCAAGCGATTTTAACAATGAAGAAAAACGAAAATAAAAAATCGGCATTGATCGAACTCTTGAATTGGCTATTCTTCCCTGAAAGTTAGAACTCTCTAGGCTTGAATTTGTAGGAGCAGCATTGAAATTTCATGCAACGATAGAAATACATTAGACATATACGGAGGTAGTGCTAGCATCTTTTGTTGGAGATGGTTGCTTTACATTAATTTTAAGTAATGTTATTATACTTCTGTTTATGATTCATCGAGAAATATTAATTTCATTTCACTAAGAATTAAATTTTGGGGTTCCAGGTTGGAATTCACGTATCTCGAAAATGAAGCGAAATTCTACACAACTTTTTTCTTGTTTTCGTGTCAAGGATTCGCCTGTGAAGTTTGTTGGTTGAATTCTGTTACATATAAACAAACCAACTCATCAAGCTCTCTCTTTACTGTGCTAAATTCGAAGGTCCCTGTAGTACGAATACAGCCTGATTTACGGTACAGTGTCAACATTTCACTTTTTGTTGTTATGAACAGCTTTTCCGAAAACTTATAGCATAGGAACACACATAAATAATAGAAAGAATAGACTGCTAAAAAAGGAGTGGAAAAAAAAAAAACGAAAAGAAGAAACACTTATTATTGTATTGTTGAAATTTGGATTTGAATATTTCACTCCTGAAAGACAAAGACAAGTTAAACACACCCTGATGTAGAAATCAATGGGAACAACATAAAAATCAAGATATCAACAGTTAACATCATAGCTCCTGTTGCCAGTACCATTCCAAAATGAAATTTATATCTCTTAGATACAACACCATGACAAGTTGCTGTGGCTCAGATGGTAGCGCGTCTGACTAAGAATTGGACAGCCCGGTTAGGACACTCGAGACTTTTCTTGCTGTGTTCCCATGCCTGGTGCTCTGAGATGCACTCAGCCTCCTATCACATTGTACCAGAGTGTCCTTGGTACTCCTGGATACTTTAGGAGGTACAGGCGGTCGAGCGTGAGACTCTGCATGCCACCTCACTTTGTACCGTAGGTCAACAAGATGTGCAGCGCTACCTCCACATCCTCCATTCGCAGCGCGTGGGTATGACACAGGGAACAGCTTTTTAGAAACACCACAATGTACCACATTTATATTTTTCCAAGTATTATAAATAGTTTTAAAAGTTTTCAAGGTCAAAAGTCATGATATAACGTTGTACTGAAAAACTGACTCAAGAAAAAGCAATTTATTTTATCTTTTACAATGAATTAGCTTTAAAATGAGATCAACATGAACATTTTATATTAACTGCCTTTTAGATCGTCCCCGTGTCGAATTTGTCATTCCCCCCCCAATGGGTGCGAGGTCAATGTCTGTGGTCTGGCATACAATGACCATAAAATAAACTAGTTATGATGCTAAGTCCTGTTGGTAAGAACGAAGAATTGAATAAAAGTATCCTGAGAGGACACTCCATACTTACTTTTTCGAAGCCTGGCTCATTGTGATACGGTTTTTCATTTAGCAGACTCTGAATTGAGATTAGAACGCTAGACAAGCTCTGCGCTGGGCTCCAAGAAGGTCCGGTCCACGTTCTGCAATACAAATAGAAGACAGTTTTAGTTCCTCAATAATCAAAGTTCATACAACACTGTTCTTTAAACATTAAGCATGTTCACCAGTCATTCTCGTTTACTGGATACGCATATACACTGCTCGTCACAAATTAAAGAAGAAACAGCGATTCTACTAACATATGCAACGGCTCTGAGTGTTCCTTCATAATATCTCAAGTTTCAGTGAGCCAATGACACGGAAGGAATTTAAAAAATTGAATTTTGAAATAGGCTGGTAACAATGGCAACAGAGCCGCAATACTAGACTCGGACTACCTCTACCACCTGCACCAGTACCTAATGCGCATGTATAGTTGCAGACAAAACTAAACGACCTTGAATCCTATAGTAAACATATGGGGTCTGGGTCGTTTTGTCTTGAACTATAATGCAAAATTTGGTGTAAATCAATGGAACACACGTAGATTTGTGTAACAGGAACACAACTTAATTTTATTTAGGGTCTTTAGGCATCTAAGGCTGAGGTCGGGAAACGGGAGGGGGAAAGGATTCGGGAAGGTGTCGGCCAGGGTCTATGTTGAAGGTGGCATCCCGGCATTTGCTGGTATGACTGAGGAAAACCCCTAGATAAACCTCAGTCCGGATAGTTGGTCGCTGTGTTCGAACTCACCACCTCCCCAAAACAAACATAAATGTTAATTTATAAAATAGGTTGGCAATACCAACAACTCGGAGCGCTTGAGGACGGAGATACTCACAGTATTTCGCCATTGTGTCAAATAATGTTTATGTGACGTTTGGTGCGGATACATTCAACGGTATAGAAGCAATTTGAAAACTCGAATTTTACAAAAATAGGTTGGCGAAACTGACGCACTGCACCAATCAAGATGGTTCTGGTGGCTCTGAGCTAGTCTGGCAGTTTCCAATGACACCTCACTCACTTCTCAACATTGTAGTTCATGAGATCTATTTATTTAAACACGGACGGACGAAGAACCCTTATTGTTAGCTACGCTATTGAAGGACCTAACAGTTGGGTACAGTATGGGAAAATAAAAGGAGTCAGAAATAACTCGAACTTTGACTGCCACGCCGTTGTACGTGAAACAACAGCACCGCAGTTGCGTAGAGAGATTAGTTAATGTGTTATGATTAGTGTAGCAGACAGTTATTGTAGGTATCAAGGTTAAGACAGTACGGTACATTTCTAAGAATACTGTTAAGGCTCTGTCGGAGTGGGAAGATGATGTTTGAAGCAGTGAGTGAACATCAAACTTTTAATTAAACTGA
>JAGDQP010057332.1:0-12763 GCA_022664845.1 Lepisma saccharinum | reverse complement strand
GTAAGAATAGGAGTATAATCAATACTGACAGACTACTTAAAGGAAATTAAATACCTTAATATTGTATTTACAAATGTAGTCATCTCCCTCACATTTAGCATAACGTTTCCTTAATGTCTCTGCTTGTAGTGTAAATATTGACTAACAAGCAATACATACACTACAAGGTACCATCTAAGTCAATAAGGCAAGTAAAAATATACCCAAATAAAAATTTAGTAATTCATATTCCTCTTTGCTGTCTCAGAAATAGTGCCATTTCAAGGCAAATTGTTGTTAAATGTTTTATTGCAAATATTAGGAAGGTAGTGATAGATGTGATTCAAACAAACACTAAAAATTCGCTGGATGAAATAATTGAAATTTCAAAAATATTGAAGTTCGATGATAAAAGCACTCTTTCGTAGAAAAAACAGCACAGTCCAATTATAACAAAATTCTAAGTACGCCCAATACATTTACCAGGCGTGTGCATAAGTTTTTGTGGTAAAGAAAACACGTACTTTCCAGGGAAATTAATGTTGTTTTATTCAAAATATTGGCCATCGGTCTCTATATATTATGCCCCTCTTTCAGGTAATTTATGCATACCATGCCAGAGAAACTGCTTGTCTTTTGTGCCAAACCATTCGTCGAGCCATTTTCCAACGTCTTCGAAATTGCTGAAGTGCTGCTCTGTGAGCGCGTCCCCCTTTGATGCGAAGTGGTGATTGTCAGATGGCGCCAGGTCTGGGGAGTACGGCGGGTGCGGAAGGATGTCCCATACAAGCGATTTCAAGGTGTATTTCACTGGTTTTGCTGTGTGAGACGGCGCATTGCCGTGTAAAACACAATCACTTTGCCATGTCTTCGGGCCCATTCCGTTCGTCTTTCAATCAATGCTTGATTTAAATTAATCATTTGTTGGCGATAGTGTTGTGCATTAACGGTTTGGCCGGGTTTGAAGAGTTCATAATACACAATACCGCTATGGTCCCAGCAGACACAAAGCATGGTCTTCTTGCCGAAGCGATTTGGCCTTTCCGCTTCGGGTTTTCAAAATAAACCCATTTTTCGTCACCCGTCACAATTCCATACAAAAAGGATTTTCTTTCGTGGCATTGAAGCAGCATTTTACAAGGGACTTTGCGATTTTCCATTTGACGTTCATTCAAATCGTGTGGGACCCATTGATCTTCCCCATTGCTCGTAATCGTCTGCTGATTGTTTCTTGTGACACATTTAATACTTTTGCCAATTGCTGTTGAGTTTGAGTTGAGTCATCCTCCAATAACACCTGCAATTGCACGTTTTCGCACTTTCGTAGTCTATCAGAGCGCCCACTGTCTTTCACATTGAAATCACCACTTTTAAATTGTCGAAATCATGTCTCACATGTTCTAATCGATGGTTCGTGTTCACCATATGTTACTACCAGCACACGATGACTTTCAACATGCTTTTTCTTTTGATGAAATAAGAAAAGCGATGCGTGCAGCAAATGTTCTTTTTTGAGGCACAAATTTTGACATGGTCACTGAACGATAAAACAAATACGCTAGTGCTTGGCGGACTCAACTTGTGTGTGTTTGTAGTTTAATGTCAGACGAACAAAATGACGTATGTGTCAAATGAATACGCTGCGTACTTGTCGCTGGCGCCATCTCTTAGGTAAACCGGAAACTACTTATGCATACACCTGGTATATAACAATGGGTTCGGTGGCCATTTTGTATCCAAGATGGAGACCGATTGTGCTCGTTAACGAACTTAACCGAGCTATTAAGCCTAGAAACAACATATAAAAATTTGGTTCAAATATATTCAAAATTATGGCCGTTAGCGTGTTAATATACATATATATTATCGTAACGATTTCAATAGGTAGAGATATCTTCGAAATCTACCTAATAGAAAAGTATTTTCCAACAAACCAAGACAGATGCACAAAAGTAAAATGTAGCTTTCTGGAGTAGATTTGTATTAATTGGGGTTGATTTGCATCAAACACACGACCTTTACTATCACTATCAAATATCCAATAAATAGTGCTGTTTAAGATAACGAACCCTTATACCAGGATTCTTGATGTTGTTGTTGGACTTGCCAGAATTTTTATCGCTATATTGATCAAGTGGGAATTTTCGCTTCGTTTTCTTGACGTACGATTTCAAAGTTCCAGTCCAAAATTGTCAATTTCAATGCTAAATGAAATGAGCGTTTATTTTCTAAAACAACACTATTTATTGTACATTTCATACTCCCCTGTGATGTTAAATATCCTAGGTTAAATATCGTAGCTGTGAATAATATAAAAGGTGAAAAAATCAAGTCATTTTTTAGTATTTAACCTGGTATGACATTCTAACTTTGCGACACTTCGTACTTGCGCCTCATATATAATTTGATTATCGTTAGGAACACCAGATAGTCAATAAATGTACATAGTACTATTTGAAAAAGTGCATCTTAAAGCAGGTTTTAAACACTGACAACACAATGACATCACATTTCAACTTCTAAAATCTACCCAAGTGATACTGCAAAAATTAATTTTATGTTTATGGACTTGTTTTATCTTATTAGGAAATATTCCTTCTACACTGGTCAAAAACGTCTTGCATATTATATAAATAATATGATATTACAAAATAGTGTAAGTGTGGTCGCAATAGGTACCAAATACATACATATATCCGTATACAGAAAACAATACCCAACCAAACATACAATGCTTGCATAGATTTGGTATAAGGCTCTCATTATTAAATAGCTGCCTTTGGAGCAATAATCACACAACAAAGTTCAGTTGGTTTTCCAACCAAAAATTAGTGAGTAATTTCTGATCATTTGCAGGCATATATAATATTTTGAGCATTAACGCACATGTATACACTCCTGGGCACCTCGAGGAATACTACAAATCAGATTGTCGAGACCATTCTGAGGCAAGCTATCGCATTCGTTCACTACAGTGCAAATGAGCTACAGCAGTGTTTCGGGGGACTGTGGGTGATTCGTAATTGTTCGTTCCAACAAAGACCTGACATGCTCTACACATTTATTATCAGCGGAAAGAGGAGGCACTACATTCCTCGGGTGCCATGTGTTTTCAAACATACCGTCACAATGCTGACATGGTGTGGACAGGCATTATCGCCAACTACCGTGACGAGTGGTTCATATACCCGTGCAAACATACTGACTGTAGGTTCAGGGGTCTTCTACGTATAGGATTTCTGCAATCTTAGTCTCCAAGATGTGTATCACAGGTGTACGCTGCCTGTACGGTGTCCCACAATAATTCCTACCCAGAACAATGAGGAATCCCCTTTGGAAAACTTTGGCCATATACTTTCTATACATTAATGGTGTCATTGCAATACAGCGCAATGCGTTAAATTCTGCTACATATGATGATTATCAATGTTTATATCACGTGGAATGAAAATATATACAGGGGGTCCCATTTTAATCAACAATTGGAATATTGCCAAGCACTGAAAGAAAATACAAGTGTGTAGTTTAACATGTACTGACAGAGGGGGAACAGCCTTCCATGCAAAATAGAGTTATGTCACATGCACAGTGTTGCCACCTCAACACAAACTTATTTGTTCAAATGGGATGAAGGTTCAATACTTTCGGAGGTGATAGTATGAGTCATGATAAACAAAAACGTTTATATGAACATAGGTCGAATTCTGCTTCGTTTTGGAGATACAGTGATGATTCTAACTTGGAACCCAAAATCGAGCCTAACAATGTAAAGAAAATGAATAATTCTCAATACATCATAAACGACGCATTGAATGAAAAATTTTCGTTTGTGGAAATTTGTTTGTAACATCATGGTGGACATCAGGATTGAACATAAAATGCCACCAAGTTGTCAGTGTTGCCAACCCTGTATAACGTTTATTTTTTTCAAATGACACTACATTGTATTATTAAGTATTTGGCAATCTCTAGTGATGATGAACAACATACGTGAAGCACACATCGCAGTGTTAAAAAGTGTGCATGAAATATTTTAGGGAATTACGTATTTTGTATAAGTTCGCGAAAACCTTTCTGTCTTTTCAACAGTTTGCAACATTGCGATGTGTGCTTTACGTGTGTTCTTTATCATCACTAGATCTACTATAGATTAGATTTTCGCCTTGAGATAAACATTAGAGAAACACATGGGGGTAGAATAGGACGGTTCATGCTTTCTCCATAGTTATAAGGAACCCTTTGATTCTATCAAAAAGATAAAGCTATATCATATCCTGCAATAATTTGGTAAACTGAAAAATTTGTTCATCTAGTAAGGATGTGTCTCAGTGAACCCATAAGAACAAAGGTATGGGTATGTCAGGTAGTTTCGAGATTCCCAGCGCATTCAAACAAGCCAATACTTCCTCACCACTACTGTTTAACTTTGCATTAGAATATGTGATTCCTAATGTAAAAGAGGACAAAAGGGACCAACAGTGAATGGCTTCAACCAAGTGTTCGTGTACGCGGATAATGTAGATTTAATAGGTGATTATATAGATACACTACAAATGTAACACCGATGCCTTGGAAAATTCATGATAACAAGCCGAAACACCATTGATAATAGAAATAGGGCAGCAATAAATGAAAATGAGATCAGAGAGAAAACAAATTTCAATACTTGGGAGCATATCTAACAAACAAGAACCATGCTGCAGAAGAAATGAAAAATATCTTAGCATACGGCAACTCATGTTCCTATTCCGTCCAGAAGATCCTCATCCCCCCAACACATCTCATGAAAGGTGAAATTGAAAATATACAGTACAGTTATCCTCTCGATAATACTTTACATTTGCGAAAGATGGAATTTGACCCTGGCAACTAAACATAATCGTGTGTGTTCGAGAAAAATGTTTTTAGAAAGATATATGGGTCGAAGCGGAGGGAGACGACCCGGGAATCGAGAAGACTCCATAATGAAAAACTCCACAGATTGAATGATTCACCAAATATTATATAATTAATTAAATCTCGACGACTGAAATGGGCAGGCCATGCAGCTCGAAAGGAGAAAAAAATAAGGTTATAATACATCTTGGTTGGTAAGCCGGAGGGAAAGAGATCGTTAAGAAGGCCCAGACGTCGTTGGGATCAATTAGAGGAGATCTCATCATGAAAAAATTTGTTAATGTGGCGATAAAATTTTGCAAGTTCCATAAGCCACAGAGCTATTAAGTTAGTTCATGGCACTTCTGGTAATCAATTCTAGTAATATTCGTATATTACCACAATGTATTATGATTTATATTGGAAATTCATTGAATCATATTGAATGAAGTGTCATAAGCGTTCTGAGGATAAGGTTCGTTTTATTCTATCATCTTTTGACAAAAAACTGTAAGGGGCATAGGGAAACTGAGTATTAAGATTCCTAAATGGAATTAACTTACGCGAAGCAGTGTCCTGAAAATATTATATTTTCAGTTTAGTTTTACTATCCCAGTGGACCTCTAAGGAAATAGTTATTAAATTGATTTCTGAACATATTTTATTGGATTAAGTCAGAACTAACAGAGAGGTGTTCAAAATTGTATATGATCCTTATCTGTAACCTTACCTGTAACTAAAAATGAACCTTACTTGTAAAGATTTAGGAAAACATTGACCTTAACTACAGTTGACCAAATATTAGTAATTGGTTTAAACTTTTGATATGTGCTTAAAAATGTCGTAATGTTCGTGTCAATTACCCAAGTGTACATATATTTCTTTCTTATTTCATTGAGGATACTTCACAAATGAAAATAAATTGTTTGCAATCGCAGCACACATCATTAATGTAACCTCTCATATCCATTGTACCACAATGTTCGTTGTTGCCAGAATTGTCTGGTTGCGTTGGCAACCATTGAATGAACGGAAACTTTTCCAGTGGTTTGCCTGAAAATGAAAGGAAGATTAATAACAAAGCGTCTTATGCTAAAAAAGGTGAATCTGGAGAGATGTTTCAATAACGAGTAATTCCATGTCAATTCAACACAGAAAAGTAACATTTTCAACCCGGCCCTCTCCGATTTCTTTCAAATTTGGTACACTCAATGATCCTGGTAAGAGATGGAAAACTACCAATTTGCAGAGGGATATGGCAATTATGAGGAAAGATAGAGGCCTGCAAACTTTGGACATTGTGTGAAATTTAAACATGTCTGTCTCGAGATAAATGACTATAATTTTGGTTGTTATCCTGACACAGCAATGAGTAGAGCCTTAAATTGATATGTAATATGTCCTGTTTCAAAGAATTTTACGTTCGAGGTGAAAACTGACCTTGGCCTTTGACCTTGAATATCTCAAAAAACACCATCTTCAAATTCTTTGAAAAAATATATTTCATTGCTCCAACATATTACTATAAACATGGCAAATATCAAGATGGCACACCAAAGGCATCATGCCGAAAAAAATGTTTTTCTACATCACTACACTATCAAAATGCAGTGCATATGAAACACCACTTATTGGCATATGCACGCCATAAGGAATGTTGTACAAAAAATATGGCTATATCATTGCAGTGATATTGCAAACATGGTACAGGGCAGCTTCATTGAAAAGGCAATAAAACTTGGTTATAACACACCAAACAGGTTCCAAAGTAAATTGTTAATGTTCAGCAGATCTGATGCAGGGAGATTGTAGGTCTTATCAGTTGGTGTCACTGGATCCATTTTTATGAGAGTGTCAAGTCTTCTTATGATACAAATGTCTGGTTTGGCAGGAAACGTAAAAGATTGAGATGGTTCATGTGGATGCAAGGAGCTGGAATCTACTTCATCGGTTTCTTCATAAATTTGTAAGACATACGCAACAAATCCATATATGTATGTCAACAGAATTTCATTCTCCGTATCGTCTCTGCTCACTGATGAAGTGGAGTATGTCTTTGTCTGTACTGTACCTTTGTTCATAGGTATTACACAATAAATCTTGAAATATAAATAAGCGCTTACTTACGAATATGGTTCTAGTTGCGGCATAAAGGAAATGACGATGTAGTACATGATAAGGGATGTTAGATATTCTATGAATTCAATAGGATAATAATGATGAGATTTTCAACAATCTCTCAAACAGAACCTAAGTTTCCTGATAAGATTTGAACTTCAAATCTTTGTTTCTATTCGTAACCCAGAAATAAAGTGTTACTAATTTTTACAATTCAAACAGACTTCCAGTTATTTCAGGTGTGCTGATTTAGTTGTCAATCGATTTTAGATACTACACCGAATTGAGAATGTGAAATAGTTTTCCAAGATTAGATTATCGAAAATTAACAGAAACAGTGTTTAAGACCTATTAACAATGGCTGCATTCAACGGGCTGAGTAATTGAGCGCTCAGTGAGTCTTCTGGAATTGGAAATCTTCGAATGAGAAGAAGCTTGTAGAGTTCAACGAACAGTTGAATATTGTAAAGCGCTCCGTACTTCTATTGCTATTGTCGATATATGTTTACCAATAAAGGTAACATTTCTCCTTTAAAAGGTTTTTGGTATTTTTGAAAGTCATCTCGACACTGTTGGATATATTTTATTAACTTCTATACCCCCAAAGAAAGAATTCTCTATACATTTAACAAACACGTCTTCTGCTACTTCTTGGCGTCCAACTTCCGGCTCACGAATGAGCGTGAAAATTTTGGCTCAAAAATGGCGGCAAATTCGGTGAGGGCTCAGTGAGCGCTCAGCCCGTTGAATGCAGCCAATTATTAGTCATTTCTTGTTATTTGCATCACATCATGGCACAAGCTAATGATGATTGGTTGAAATAAAGAAGTATTTGACTGGCTGGCCATAACCAGACATGTGTACCAATTGGTCCGAATAACAGAGCAGACACAATTATTCAGCCTTAGGGTTTAGAATAAGGGCGTACACCATTTGCAGTGTGTTGTGTCACTTGTCACACCAAGCCTGAAATCTCTAGATTATAAAAAAGAGTGTGACTATATTTGCGTGAGCATCACGCCAAAACGGCTTGACCCATTGGAATAAGTTTACCAACATGATCAGATATTGGACCTGTGTTGGAAGTTATCATATCAGTCACCATCTTGGATTCAAAATGGCCGCCCAGATACAAATTTTCCACGCCGCTTGTATTAGATATACGAAATGTAACGTAAAGGTGTATTATCAATATTAGTTTCAGAAAATATTAAAACATTTTGAAAATGTCGCCATCTTGGATCCCGATGACTGCTGCCAAACATATGTTCTTCACCCCGCACAAACGGGGTGGCAAATCATGAAAACTCCCCAAGTTAGGGGCGCAGCCCGAGACGGGAAAGCGAGTATTGGTGACAGTCTCGATGTTAAACATATTTTATTCACCCTGCACTAACTGGTGGGCAAATCAGCTAGCAAGAAATGAATGTCACTAACCAAGTGCAGATGATAATTCATACCAATTGTCATTACATTTAGAGATTGGATTAGATTTAAAAAACGGATAGTAAACCTGGATTAACTTTATACCGTATTTTGATAGTGTAGTGTGTAGAAAAACAATTTTTTCGGCATGATGCCTTTTGTGTGCCATGTTGACATTTGCTAAGTTTATATAAATATGTTGGAGCAATGAAATATTATTTTCCAAAGAATTTGAGGACGGTGTGCTTTGAGATATTCAAGGTCAAGGTCAAAAATCATGGTCAGGTTTCACCGTGAACGTGAAATTTCTTTGAAACAAGATATGTTGGATATCAATTAAAAGCTCTACTCATTAGGTTTTCATTGATATAAGTTTCATTGCTGTATCGAGATTACAACCAAAATTATAGTTATTTATCTCGAGACAGACATGTTCAAATTTCACACAATGTACGAAGTTTGCAGACCTCTACCTTTCCTCATAATTGCTATATCCCTCTGCAAATTGGCAGTTTTCCATCTCTCATCAGGAACATTGAATGTACCAAATTTGAACGAAATCGGAGAGGGTCGGTTGAGTAGTGTGTTGAATTCACATGGAATTACCCTAACATAGTCTTCCATAATCTAACTTGTAATACAGTATACTTACTTGTATTTAATTATTGATAAAAAGAATTATCATCGTAATAATTAGAAATTTTTGAAAATATATTTTGGAAAATATATTTTGGAAATTATATTTTGGAAAATATTGAAAGAATCATTTCAATTCTCGAAGTTTAGGTAAATATAACAAAATTAGGTAAATTTAATACTTGAAAAATAAGAAACAGGAAAATAACAGAATGTCTGATAAGTGCTTTAAATTAATTTAGACGTTATAGTTTGATGGTGATTAAAATTTTGATTTGTGAAATAACGCTACTAAACTTCCCACACATCACCGGACGTCCGACGGATGTCCAAGACACATCCCGAATGTCCGAAGAGATCCGGGATATGATGGGACATCCATGGGATGTCTGCTGGACATCCGAAACAGGACGTCCAAATTATATCCATCCCGGATATCCCTCGGACATCCTCTTTATGTCCTACAATGTCCAGTATTTTCCTTCCAGATATAAGTGTGAAGATAGACTCAAAGACGAAAAGAAATCATGTTGGGAAATTGGAGAAAATACGTACTACCTTTACTGGAAGTGCTCTCTGAGCATTGTGGTACAACTAATTATCTGGGAAAATCTGTTTTTAAGATTTGTCTAAAAAGCTATCAGAAACGGAATCTGATCGTCATTTGTTGAAACGTTATTGGTGAATGGGAAATGCGCTTTCATTTGTTTTTGTTTATTCCAGCCGAGGGGTAGGTTTATATATTTCGTGTAACGTTTTTTATTTTAAGAAAAACTGAAGAATTACAGTGACGATATTAGTTTATAGGAAATTGCTTATATACACTTGAGTTTCATTAGCTAAATCTGATGGGTCCAAGAGTGATTCGGTTAAACGAAAATATAGTGATTGACATACTGTATATAGTTTGGTATTGTACAACACGTTAAAAGAGCAACTTATTTTAAAAAACAACAACAATTTTTCAAACATAGGCCTACCATTATAATGTTAAAGTACACTACAGTACAGTACACGCTTGTGAATTTACAAAGGACTTTTAAAAAAACAGTGTCTTTTTTAAATTAGACACTGTTAAATCTAACAGAGTGAGCGAATTATCTATAGAACGTTACCGGCAAGCCCGCTTTTAAGTTCCATAGACGTGCAGATAGTGCAACTGAGCGTCAGACGGAATGTTGTGCTAGAGTGTGCTAGATAGTGCTAGTATGTTGAAACTTGCAACGTTTGTTCCTTTTCTCCCCTTTACCTCACAACTTAAGGCGCTACGACGACAAACGCATTTTACCGGTATTTCTTCACTATATGGTATATGCACTCCAACACCCATATTATGAAAATCACTCTACACATCACTTTTAATTGCTTTTCCCACTTGGAATCTTCGCAAACGATCTCTCTTACGTCGTAGTATTTATGCATTTTGAGATTCTAGACACTTCATTGACATAGGGCTACGTTAGGCTAGAAAAGTCAGATTAGATCGTTTTTTAAACTTGTGCATTTAAAATTCTACACATTTGACTGACATAGAGTTTAGTGTGGTTACGCGTGCTTAGGTTAAATGAGGTGAGGTGTGATTAGGTTAGTTTAGGTTAGGTTAGCTCAGGTTATGTTAGTTTTGGTTAGCTTAGGTTAGTTTAGGATAGGTTTAAGTTAGGTTAATTGAAGTTAGGTTCTATAGGTTAGGTTAAGTTAGAATATATTAGGTTGGGCTAGGTTAGTTTAGGTTAGGTTGGTTCAGGTTAGGTTAGGTTACATTATCCCTGGTACACTATACAATGCAAGTCATATTTAATAGGCGTTCATTTTTGTAGGAATTTGTCCGATTTACAAACCTGGCCAGCAACTGAACTGTCTGTAAAATATGTAAAATTACCACATTGTGATGGGTTTGCAGAATTTCCTCTCTTGCACTGACATTTCCTCTTAAGATATATATTATTCATTTGTGTTTAAGACAATGAGAGTGAGTTAGATGCCCACTTATGTTTTAAGTCCACACATGCTCTGTAGGTTAAATAACGTTTAGCATATACATTGTGTTGATCACATTGAATTGAATTCAAGGGGTCGTGTGTTCCAATTCGCTGTACTTTATTTATTTATCCGGTCATAATGTATTTATCCGGTGATAGAAGCTATCTGAGTAAGTAATCAACACCGACCGAGTAAGCGTCTTCAAAGTAGCATTGTGAATATACTTTTTTTAACGACAGGATAGAAATTTTAATGTCATGTTTGCAGTACCGTTACTTCGTTACCGGGCCTGGATGGGACATTTAAAGACATTATGAATTCGTTGCTGTCCGATGGACATCTCTATACAGGTCCTATAAATGTACGTTCCTAAAAAAGTGTCCGTAGAATGTCGAAAAGTCGTGCTTACGGATGTACGATGACATCCGTATTTGTCCTTTAAACGCCCATTGCTGACCTAAAAAGGACGTCCATAGAATGTCCAAAAACCTTGCGTACGGATGTCCGATGGATATCCATATTTGTCCTTCAAATGTCCGTTGCGGATCTAAAAAGGACGTCCGTAGAATGTCCTAAAACCTTGCGTATGGATGTCCGATGGACATCCCTACATCTCCTATAAATGTCCCTTGCGTACCTAAAAGGACGTCCGTCGGATGTCTACAGCAGTTGCGTATGGATGTCCTACGGACATCCATTGGAAATCCGCGGGACCTTTTTCGGACATCCTATGGACATCCGACATGTCCGCCAAGGATGTCCTAAGGATATCCATGGGATGTCCGTGTGTTGTATGGGTTGAATATTAACTTATTGATAATAATAATAATATGTTCTAGTATAATATATTTGGAGAGGGTCTGCTCACTTCATACATATTTGGATGACATTGCACTTGAATCTTTTAGTATATTTTGAATAAGGATGAAGCAGTAAGATGAGAAACAATACTCGTAAGTATAATGGAGAGAATTCTCCAAAATATTTTAGAAATGTACTTTACTTACAGTGAAGGTCTCCATGGGACTAGAGATGGTGAAGCTTTTGCCCTAGCTAAGACACTGTAGATCATTTTCTGTTGCTATTCTCTTGTAGGGAAAGTGCTTTAAAAGATGATCCTACGCATAATACCCTTCGTATTTGCTGCTTAAGGTTGAGGAGACCAACACACAGCTCCACATTATGTGGGTTTTGTCCCCGTAGGAGTAGGTGTCTTAACAAGGAATCTACCAGGGATATACAACGAAGACACTCCACCAGGAATGCCCAGGAAGATACCACAGATATAAAACCATGAGATTATTTTCAACGGTAGACTTACTTCCCTTGCCTCAAAGTTCACTTGGACTGAAAATTACATCAAATGTATTTAAATTAAAATAATCCTATAATAAAATACATTAACTCTCTTGAAAACAGCTTTAAAGGCACCAAAATAATTCAAATGTTCAGAACAAAAATATCAGAAAGAGTTAGTACAAACAAAAAGGGGTTACAAAAAAGATTAAAATAGGAACATCCAATCTCTTCTGAAGGAATCTTCAACAAACAATAAGGTGATATCCTGCGTACAACAGACAACAGCTGGATTCGTCATAGAATAAGATAGAATCATCGTAAGTCATCGGCCGTAACGACTGCACTTGAAACAAAACTTTGTCAAACTAATACAATTAAAAATTTATGATGAGCCTAAAATGTATTACATAGTAAGAAGCAAGAAATTTTCATTGACGTACATTAATAAAAA
>JAGDQP010057331.1:0-12764 GCA_022664845.1 Lepisma saccharinum | reverse complement strand
AAAAAAAAAAAAAAAAATCTTGCGTACGACAAATAACAGTGTTGACAACCTCCCACAAATTTCAAGAAATTTATATTTACAATTTTTTTTATTCTACGGGTTGAGCACAGGGGGGAGGGGGGGAAAAAGTTATCTCGTTAGAATATGTGTTCCATTAGCTTTCCAACGAGGTATAGTTCATGTCCCTGTGACAATTAGAATGAGTACCAGGGCCGCCAACGTGAAGGTCTACGATTTTATTTACATTCCTATCCAGCGTATTAAAGGTTAAATCATTCTTTCTAACTAACTTGCACGTGAGTAGTTTCATGAATGACTCCTTTGATCTTTGAACGATTGCGAATGCTAAACTTCAGGTAAGAGTTAGTCATTAATAGTTAGTTACTAATTCCTTTAATTCAATCAGGAAATAAAATTGTGAAAAATATTATACATTATAAGAATCCGTGGTGTAATATCACTGCCAATGTATTAAACCAGGTATTATCTATTCTCAATGCCTGACAAATTATGAAAAAATAAACGAATCTAACGTAACTTTAACCTACCTAATCGCATGCTCTTTCGATACTCCCCCAGATATCACTACGTTCAGTACATTATCTGATTTCGAAGGACTAGAGACCTTAAGCCTAATTAAAGATGACTTAAACCATCCAGTTAAGCTAATCGAACATAACCCAACCTAGCTTTCACCTTGTGAACGATTCAGGGAGTATCTAGAGTTCAGCCACCTAATCTATCCTAACAAAGAATAGAAAGATTCTACATTTTATACTACTGTAATTTGCCTAAGAAACTCAAACATTGTATGGAATACCTGGTTTACTACATTGCTTGTATAATACAAAACATGACTAAACTTAAGCGAAATATTTTAAAAATATATTAAATAATAATAATAATAAACTGTCACGCTCATTGTTCGCAGCATTTCCCATTAATTTATTTATTTATGGGCTTTAGAACATCCCAGGATCTGGTCGGGATAGGCTAGGGAGCGGATGTTGGAAAATAGGCCAGGACTTAGTTATTAGGTACCATTTTGACATTTGCCTGGTGTGACAGGAAAAACCTGGCAACATCTGTGAGGAATGGTGTCCGCTGGTATCGTTCCCAGGTCCTTCTGATAACTAAGCTACTACCGCTTCGTAGCACATACTATGTAAAATTATGTTACTTCCCGATAACGATACAATTAAAAATATAATAATATACAGCTGAAAATGATTACCACTTGTGATTATAAAACCTCATGATACGTGGGATTTTTACAGTTTTCACGCACTACGTAACTCTGCAACGCTTACCTGGAGTGATGAATAAAACGTTAAAAGCAAAACGATTAAATTAGTCCTCTTGGTTAAACACAGCAAACTTAATGATATAAATTGCGCGCGTAACTGACAGCTGATTCCCATCAGCTATTTCACACCTTTCTCGCCTGTGACGTCATATGCGCATTGGACAAGATTTCGTTCACGACGCAGGTTAAGTGAGCACCCCTGCTACTACATGAGACCGAGGGATGTATGTAAAGGACAAAATGGAAACAAGACCCAAACAAAACAAGCAAATTAGGTTCTCTTTAGCACCTTTATTTAGAGCTCCTTCCACTTCGGGAGATCAAGAATATCTTTATAGCTTGCGCTGTTTATATAGGCATATGACATAGACGTTACAATAAATTTAGATTGTCCTTCATAAAGGTTTTTCATAATTTCTATATACTTTGAAAGTCTTTGGTTTTATACTTCTAATTACTTGGTAGTTACAGGCTGCTCCAAAAGTATTTACACAAAATAATAAATTTAGGTATCTTAGAAATTTACATAGGTCAAAAGCTTCGGCAGATAATTTCACATACAGGGCTACATTTAGCATTACTAATTCCAAAGGGTGATTCTATATAAACTATTGGGAGGGGGGGGGGGTCTCACAAAGAATATAGGAATCTCGTAGGATGCTAGGTGACGTTACAACACAGAGGGAGGTAATTCCTGGCTTGTGATGGGCTTAGGCCATGTCCGCCTCTCCAGTCCACGAACTAGTTTTAGGAAAATACGCACATGTAATTTGCACCATAGTAAATAAATGTTACGAGCAATTAACTGCACGTAGCATATTTTCTTTGCTCACAATTAGGAACCAATAAGTCGAACATTACCAATTTATTATTGGTTGAGTTTCTTTTACCGGGCCCACAATTATTCATTTTTGTTACGAATATACATGCTATGAATCACGAGAAATCGATTGGCACTGGTCCGGGCCACCGAAAATGAACAGTTTGAGATATGGTCACTTCCGGTTTACGAAATGCAACTGACGCTATCGCACAATTCATTTAATTTAACCTGGTCCCCAAAGTTTTGTAAATTTCGGGAAAATATCAACTTTACTCGAAGACCTGAGTAGGAGTGTTAGGAAATCCGAAGTTAATTCTGGATTTCGTAGTGCCTTAGATTCCGGAATCCTGATTTCCGAACATACCTAGATCTGAGTCGATTAGTTCTGGTTTAATTCACAGAAAATAAATTTTAGAAACGAAAACAAAAATTAATTTAACTTTGCAAAAAGTATCTATTCTGCATAAAAAGACTAAAATATTATTAAAAAAGAAACAAACATACCCATGAAAACCTTATTATTTTCCTATGAAAACGCCTTTACTTAGAAGTTGAATATATTATGTACACATTTTCCAAGAAAAGGAAGGGCCGCAAACCGCTATTTCGTGACTTATTGGGGCATGTTTCTTTGAGAACAAGAGAAAAAGTCTATGGTTTATGGAATAGAAATTTCTAATGTTTTTCCATTTGAATTGAACGGGAAATTTAATCAACACACACGTAAGTAATATTTTGGAAGTAAATCCCGGAGTACCAATGCCCATATTAAAATGCAAGTTTATTTACTGGAACACTGTCACTCACTCAATCCACAGATCACTATTTCAATATGAATGACGATTAAATTTCTGTTTTAAAACATGGACGTGCAAAATCCTCCATTTCACTAAAGAGAAAAGCTTTCTAAATGTAACACACCGATTTCAATCACGTGCATAGAAGCAAGGAAGTGAAAAAATCGAGTTCCGGGACGTCACTTCCCATCATCCTACGACGACCAATTTCCAATATGTTGGATAACCTCCCACCCCCCCAAACATAACTGGCATTGCAAAGATCTTGATATCTTGCACCGTTCCTGAGATATGGCCAAACACGCTTATGACAACAGGGTGGTTGTCACAGACCCGAGAAGGTACAGATACAATTGCGGCATTGACGTGGTGGGAGTTAAGGAAAAGTGTGGAAAACGTTCAGATGTTTCTCTAAAAGTACCTTCAAGTACATCTCCTCCTCCCCCTCTCTCATATATATATATATATATCACCCCTCTGGTCTAGTTGCTATCGATCGTGGGGTCCCGGTTTCGATTCCCGGTTCTGCCAAGGGATTATAGAGTCTGGAACGGTGCCCACCCAGCATCGTGATGTAAAATTTGTCGTCCCTTTACTCATTCGAAATTGGTACGCAGGCTTTCAGATCTCAGTACAAGAACAAAAATATTAATATGATATAAACATAGTTTGTTATATTGTTAATTTGGGGTTAAGATTAGAAATAATATTCTGAAATAGAGAGAAAAACATTACGATTTTAAATTAATAAAACGCTTTAGTTAAGATATATACAATACCAATAAGTGAGATACATGAACATATTTCTATTATGTAAACGGATCCATGTTATATCACAAATTGCGAAATTGGTATACGTAACATTTAAGTTTTGCTATTTCTAAATTATATTTAAATTGACTGAATAACTGTTACGTTAAACATGAAAAATTTAAATTTTAGTCGAAATTTTCTGAACGGCCGAAACATTCCTGAGAAAAGCTAGGCAAGCATAGCTGCCTGTGAATTTTCAGTAATTTGGCTAATAAAAGGCATTATCATACAGTTCTCAGGAATGTTGGGAGCAAAAGAAAAATAAGTCTGAAAGAGATTTGAACACGGGTTGTTTAGTTAAAAGACGGTATGGAGTGTTAGAATTGTGTTGGCTCAGTCCCGAAGATACAAACTAAGTTGATCCTAGGACTTACGCCACATTTTAATCATTTTTTAAATTGTCAATTAGAGTTCGGAATTCCTATTCACTCAAAATATTTCCCATTTTTACCAAAAGAACTGACAAAATGGCGGCAGCAAACTCTTGTTCAACACTGCACGCACAGCTACGATAAGAAACGGTTCTCTCATCCTGCGCATGTGCAGAACTGAAAATATCCAGATAATCATACGAAAGTCTGAGTTTTCCTCCATTACAGTGAAACAACATGAAACACTAAAATTCTTAGAAACCTCCCTGAAAATTCCTACCAACGTTAACAAAATAGTATACAGTACGTGACAAAAATTTTACTTATTATCAACTTTTGCGCAGCCAGACAGTTGGGGTTGAAAAAAGTTTTTGTCAGATACCCACCTGACAAACCTTTTTCAACCCAAACTGTCTGACTGCGCAAAAGTTGATAATAAGTAAAATTTTTGTCACGTACTGTATACTGTTAAAAAATTGACAGATGCCCACAAAGAAAAAAAGAAACAAATTTTTTTTTTTTTTTTTAAGCAAAGATGAAACATGGCTACACCATTTTGATCCAAAGACGAAGTGAACTCACACAAGAAAAAGAAATACAAAACTGTGCGTTTGATAGGAAGTTATGTCTACTGTGTTTTTCAAATTAGGACTCTTGCTTGTGGACATCATGACTCACTGAACCACCATTAATTCTGACGGACATGTGGCAACCTTTAGGAAATTTCAACCTCGACTGTGTTGTGTTCGACCACATCAGCAGCAGGTGAATTTAAAAATACATGTTAAGTCGAAACACAAAAGGATGTGGGGAAATAGACATAATAATGAAGAATGAGATCACAGTGAAAATAAATTTAAATACTTGGAAGCATGTGTAACAAGCAAAAACTAAGTCACGGAGGAAATAAGAAGTCGCTCAGCATCGGGCGACTCAGGACTGTATTCAGTCCAGAACCTCCAAACATAGCGTTAATATCAAGGAAGCTGAAATTGAAAATATACAGAATTATTATTCTGCCGATAATACTTCAGGGTTGCAACAGTTAAATTACGACTATGGGAAATTAACATAATTTGCGTTCAGTGTTTTTGAACTTGCGTTTGTTTGAAAATAAGGTTTGAAGACAGACAGATACACGGACCGAAACGGGACGAGATGATCGGAGAATGTAGGAGACTATAATTCATCCAACGTTGTAAGAATAATAAATCACGACAGCCAAGATAGGCAGGACATGCAACTCGAATGGGGGAAGAAAAAAACTAACATTAAATTTGATTGTGATTAGTGTTGTGAATTAAAGTTAATGATCAATGACGTAATATGGATGATTCTGTGTTATGGTTGGTGCTACTTGATTATTCGGTATATTGTTCGCTATTGTTCTCTGATTTTCATTGTACTTAGGAGACTGTTTTATGTTTTGAAGCTCCTACACATGTTGACATTGTCTTTTAGGAGGATTAATACGATATGCAAGAGATGATTGCAAATATATATGATGGATATGAAATCGAAATCTATGCAACTTCTGAAACAGGAGTCTAATGGTATTTTTATGTTTGGTCACTATTAAAGTCTTGTTAAATAAATAAAGTTAATTGGTAACGTGCATTGTTTGTTTTATGGAACAAATATACAATAGCGCGTATATTCTGATAAAGTCACGACTTAGTTTATTAAGAATTTCTGTTGGTAAGTTTATTTATATACCAACATCAAGTTTACTTCAATTGGTAAGCCGGAGGCAAAGAGGCCGTTGGGAAAACAGAGACGTCACTCGGATGACAATATTAAAAGAGATCTTCGAGTATCAGGCTCTGTGGAGAAGACGCAGGGTGAGTCTCGGCTATCCTGTCAGGTTTCCCAGGGTTTTTCTTAATCAGAACAGACGAACGTTGTGGGTGGGGGATATGTTGAATCTAGATCCTGTCGATTAATTTACATATTTCTCCTCACACAGCAATGACTGTCAGACGTGACAGCCTGAAAACATTGCAAAGACTAGATTTTTCTTTTTACTCAGACTGAAAAAAAGAAGCATTCAGGCATATTTCAACACCAGGGTTTGCCAAGGTGGGCCCAGCATCATAAACTCTTTTTTGTGGGGGGGTTGGGCCCGCTTGAAAAAAAAAAAAAAACACTTTAAAACCCAGTGGACTTTTTCATTAAATTTTATTTTTAAATAATTCCTGAAATGAAGACACGCCACAGAAATGCAAAACAATGAAAACTACTGCATTTTAGAATGTTAGAATGCAATCACGACTGTCATTCTAACTCTAGAATAATATTGGTATTTAAAACCTACAACACTTTAGTTTTGTGATAATGAAATACAAGGAAGTATTCCGAGTTCAGTCAGCACTCCAATACAAACTTTAACATAATATTTCTTTTCTTTCTTTCATTTGTTTATTTCGTAACCGACTAAAACTAATTAACTCTTCTAACAATATAGATTATAGATTTTAAATTTTGATGCTCTTTAGTTTCAATCTTTATACAAATGAAATTATGAATAAAGCATATCGTACAATTATAAACTGCGTATTTCTAATCTCTCTTCCGTTCAAAATTACTAAGATTCTACAAATATTTACAAAAAATACTAAGGTAAATTTTCAATCAGATACCATTTTGATATAACTTTCTATTAATAGAAGCGCAGAGCTAATCAGGAAATCACAACAGAATAAAGGATTTTTTTTTTAACGAAAAACCTACACTATGGGTCTATTGTGTTCTAATGGTTTGTGTGCCGCAGCCCAGTGACACTGGGAAGGTTGAGCGGCAATTCAGACCTTGCTCGGGCAGCGGTGGCCTTGACAGAGCGCTCACCTCTGGTGCATGGGGTTCTTGGTTTGATCCCGGTTCGAGCCATACGGGCTTTGTGGTGGACAAACATTGTGTACGTGGGATTTCTTCAGCGTTCTCTAGTTTCCTCCCAGTTTCTTCATTCCACCAATTCTCCCTCACCACCAATTCAGTCTGACCCAAAGATGCCTAAAGGCCTTAAAAGAAATTTTAAAGAAAATCAGATCCTGCTCAGGCAGATCTGTCACACTATCTTGATTTTCATCAGGCTCACCTGTGAATGACGGAATGTCGGGAATCTTGGGCTCCGAACCACACGCCGCGACTTGAATCCAGTGCACATACCATGAAGTGAGCTCATCTCTCCCCCCCTCCACAGTCCATACACCACAACAGACCCATTCAAACTTTCCGATTTCACATAAGTAACACATCGTCATCGACAGCTCTGTAAACAGCTTTAAATCTACATAAATTCACACTTTATTTCTAAAATCCGAAGGGGGGGGGGAACGCCTGGGCCCAGGTGGGCTGTTTTTTTTTTTAAATACATTTTTTTTTTAAACCTGTTCAAAACGGAAGTTAGTCTTACAATTTATTTTGGATCTCTATTTTCCTTCATTAACCCTTACTCGGTAATATCAGTCTCCCAGGCGGATGCACGATAATTTTTTTCTTCAGAGTTGGCACGCATATTCGCGGAATGATCTGATATTCTACCTACGCTTCAGCTGTGAGTTGACTGCTGTTTTGAGCAGGTGGTCGCGTGTCTGGCTCATTGTTGCGAACTTCAAAGTGTATAAAATTATTCCATGCCGTCTGGCAAGCGGATATTACTATAAATGAAATATTTTTGGTCCGTTTAAGGGAAGAATATTACTTTATACTGACAACTATTAATATTTACGTGTTTCTTTCGTTTCGAAGATCTAATTATCTTAAGATGTCAAGTAGTAAAGGGCACAAAGGAGAAGGACTATACTACAAATGGCTCTAGAATAGTTAGAGGAAAGTGATGATTATTACGGATCCGATGATTCGTATGTTCCTGAACAAGATCATTTATCCGATACAGATCATGACAGCAATCCGGAAGTAGACTTCAATGTTGCCAACAACATATCTGGCGGAGAAGAAGGATACAGCAATGATCAGAATAGTGTAAACGAAACTACAACAGAAACTGATCTAGTGTTTGTTGCAAAAAAAAAAAAGTTGTATCAGATGGAGTTCCAGGGAGCCAAATTTGGGCACTAAAACACCCAAGAAAAACGTTATGAAAATTAAATTGTCATCATGGTAAGGACCCGCGAATCAGTTAGGCAATTCTCCAAATTCAGAGGACATCTGGCGCGACTGATGACATTTTGAATGAAACTGTAGACCAAACCAATTCAAAACTGGAAGTGATGAGAAGGAAGTTACATAATTCCTCCTTAAGTTGTAAGAATACTGACAACACTGAAATTGAAGCGCTTATTGGTTTGATGATTTTGTGTTCCATTTTCAAGTCAGGGCGTGAGAGCCTGGCGTCACTTTTTTCAACTGAGTGCACTGGACATCATGTTCTACGTGGAACCATGTCTCTCAAAAGGTGTGATGTTTTGCTGGCGGCTCTTAGGTTGGATGATTCATCTACTCATGAACAAAGGAAAACAAAGGATCCTGCAGCAGCAGTCTCTAACTTTTCAAAAAGTTCATTTCTAATTGCCACGAGGTATATTCTATTGGGATGCAAGCATGTGTTGATGAAACTCTAATTCCATTTAGAGGCCGATGTGCATTCCATGTATATATGCCAAAGAAACCTGCCAAGTATGGCATACAAATAATGTGTCGAACTGATGCGCATTCATCATATTTATTCAATGCTTATATTTATGTTGGAAAAGTAAAGCAATTCACAAAGCCCACTCAATCTGTGATTCACCTTGCCAAGTGCATATACGGAAACAACAGAAATATCACAGTAGACAACTGGTTCTCGTCCATGAAATTAGCTGAAGAATTACTGAAAAACAAATTAACGTATGTTGGAACTCTCAAAGCTATATTATATATATATATATATATATATATATATATATATATATATATATATGTATATATATATATATAAACCATAATACTCTCATCATTTCACCACTCTAAGTTTACGGATGAAAAGACAAAAAAGCCAGAAATTAGTTTCTATAATACCACCAAGGGAGGTGTTGATGCTCTTGACATGAAGTGCAGCAACTATTCAGCTAATCGACGTACCAGATGATGGCCACTAGTAATATTATATTTCCTAATCTCAATCAGCTGCTCAAATGAGTACGTGATGTATCTTCATAAAGGCAACATATCAAAATTTGACTCCATGAAAAGGATAGGAATGAATTTGTTGCGGAAACATTTGCAGAGAAGGCTGCAAGTACCTATCTTCCAGATGACCTGAGGAAAATCATTTCAGAAATACTGGGAGATGGACAAAGGAGTCAAAAGTTGGTAGTACAAGGAAAAGAATGAAGTGACAAGCTGGGGGGAAGGGGGAGGGGTTCCAAAGTGTGTGTATAGAGCTGTAGCTTCCTACGGTTTCATACGAAAGGTTTCTGGGTCTTAGGACCACTACTAACACTAAAAGGTAGAGAGATTCAGACCGGCGTGCTACAAAAAACATAGTGGGAGAAAGATAATTTTTATTTAGATAAATGAAAAAAAGACACAAGTTCAATAACGTTAGATCACTTTTCATTCTTAAAATATTTCTCGTAATTTATACAAGAGAGAAACAATGTTGTATAAGCAGAATATAAACATCGTAGATGTATACACTATGAAAGTCTGAATAACACTATTGTCTAAATTTATTTGATGAGTAATTATTATGTCAATTTTATCAACGAAAATGATCAATTGAGGCCCGTAAAAGCAAAGCGATGTAAGTCAGTTTTCAATAACGTATAATGTTTAGAAATGGATTCTCGGCAACAAAATATATAAACTGGATGGTGAAGCACGTTGTATTTCACTCACGGGTACACCCACGAGTGAATTACGACGTGCTTCACCATCCAGTTCATGAATTTTGTTGCGTAGATTTTTCTGGGTGTAACTAAACCTTATTAAAAAAAACTGACTTACAACACTGGCTTCAAGCGCCTCAATTGTGCGTGTCCGTTTCTCAGGCGGATGTTACTGTTATAGCTTATTTTTTGGATGTTACCAACTAAGGGATAAGTAAATTTTGTTGCAGTAGTTACATTGTAAACAGCAGCTACTGAGTATAAAAATCCGTAACTAGAGAATGAAATGTACTTGATAAATCATAAAACGCCGATAATTAACAAACAACCGAACCATTGCAGAAAAATACTAATGTACAATGGTCTATTACAACAAATTTGTGATTTCCCAGATGAAAGGAAAAGCGAAAGAGTAGAATGAGTAGCCGATGTTCTCTTTTTTCCTCCATTACCTTTTTATATCGGTGTAAATTTCTGTTGTCAAGTACTTTAAGCTACATTATTACATATTAACACTTCCAACGAAACATAAATTAAACTTTACGGCAGACCATAATTACGATGATATTATATGGATGTGTTCAACTGATTCTGGAAGAGACAAATCGTTCCTGTATTACATATTCATTGAATTATGCACATATGAAGCTCACACTGACAATAATGTAGATAGAATTTGTACTCTGTAATACGAACAACGATTTTAATTATTTGAAAGGTATTAACATAACCTACACTACATTATCAGTACAATATTTTAAAAAAATAGAAAATCAAAGATCACACATTTTTATTCGTTTTCAGCAGGAATATTTGAGGGAAAAGAAGTCAATTCCTAGTCTTCCGCGTTCCTAATATAAGTATTAAACGCGAAATCGAGGTACTAGGTAAAGGCTGAAACTTTCAGTTTTTGTAACCCGGCCTGGGAATTTTCAGCGTCGTATTTGTCGTGCTCTGGGGGTCACACTGTTCAGAGGTAAAGAAATAATAATTATAATAACCTCTTGGGAAGCCAGGGCTCGATTTGGGCAATAGCAACGTAGAATAAGATTACTCTCCACAGGAGGGGGGGGGGGGAGTTACAATTAGACAAGAAAATACTACAGTTAGACAGGAAAATAGTCTCCATCGGACTCAATAACACTCTGCTACCTAACAACCAGTTGTTGAAACCCCCGCTGAAAGAAGTCTTTGGTTTTGGAGCCAAAGAACTAGCTCATTGTTCGTCGAACGTCATCCTCATTTTGCAGTTTTCCCGGTAAGGTGCGAGAAAGACAGTAGCCTGTTGGTGCAAGATCTGGTGAAAACGCCGGGTGGGGGAGTTTCTCCCAGCCACATTTCTCGATCTTAGCACAGTTCCTTCTTGCCGTAAATGGATAAAATGAAGTGTATGGGCGGTAACAGCACTATGGCTTACGCCCGTCCCGACCTCCTCCTTGCCGTGTGTGGGCGTGCGTTATCACTGGATGAGCACACCCTTTTACGATTAACCAGCAGGACGTTTCTCCAATAATGCAGTTAAGAGACGTTCAAGCTGCTGATAGTAGACATTTGCATTGATGGTCTGGTTATGTGGCAAGAGCTCAAAATGGATTATACCACCGATATCTCACCAAACACTCAACATCACTTTGCAAGAGTGGATATTTTGTTTTGGCACAGTTACTGCGGCCCCCCTTTAGGTACTCACTGCCGTTTGCATGTAATGTTATGGTAGAGGACCCACTTTTCACCCCTTGTCACCATTCTGTCCAAAAATGGCTCACGTCTGTGACGGATGAGCAAGGGACTGCACATGCCAACTTGCTGCTGCTTCTGTTGAAGCGTTAGCGTATCTATTTTCGGAGTTTCGAGACACACGCAAGGTCCTACAGATGATGACGAACGGTCGAATGGGTGGCATGGAGTTTGCTGGTCAGTTCAACAGTTTGCATTGGATTTGCCTCCACCGCTGCTGGCAGAGCATCGTTGTCCAGCTGCTCAGGTCTCCCCTTCTAGTGGCTTATCGGTGAGGATGGTGCCCCAGACCGAAACCTCTGGCACTTTCGCACACCCACAATAGTCTGACCATATACGGCATTGATGTTTCGTGCCACTGCGCTGGCTGGATGTCCCTGGTGAAATTTATACAGCATGACATGCCATGATCAAACACAAGTCACACTTCCAAAACGTGGAGTAGACGGTTCTCCTCCTACGAACTAATGCACAATAGGGTGGGACGATTTTTTTTTCAGATACTGGGGTTTGAGTTGTCATCAAAAGTTGTGCATTGGTACCAAATAAAGCCATGCCAAATATTGCCGTCCTAAAATAATATTTAACCGGGCCCCTGGACCCCTAAAGGACCCAACTGTTTTTTGCAAAACAAGTAATAAAAATATGATAGTAGTTTCCACATTTTGGGGTTCGAGTAGTTACGAAAAGCTGAGCATTGGTACGAAATGAAGCCATGTCAAATATGGCCGGTTTGGCCGTTTTCAAACAAATTTTTGCGGGCTCCGGGGCCCGGCTAGAATATTTTTTGATCGGCTGTGTTTCGGCGAACAAACATAACATTCTACAACTTTTGCACGCTACTCAAACTCAAATTTCTTATATATATAATACATAGCCATATTCAATCCACTACTGGATGAGGCCTCTCCCGGAGGGAGGAGGTGGTCTACTGCTCCCACGCTGACCAGCCGTGTTGGGAGAGGAGAGCCGAAGCCCTAAACTGTGATCGCTACCTCTTTATTCAGGTAGCTCCCCAATTGACCTCACGACGCTGGGTGGACGCCGCACAGGCAACACCATCTGGAGTGCTGAAACGGTCACCCA
>JAGDQP010057330.1:0-12764 GCA_022664845.1 Lepisma saccharinum | reverse complement strand
ACATGCTTTTGGACCTTATTTGAAGCATATAGATAGCGAAAATAACACGCATAGACTCGCACTCTGTCATATATGTGTGTCGCGAATCAGTCGAGTCGTGTAATGTGAGCGACTTTTAAATAGTAAAATGAACCTTGTAAGGTGAAACTTTATATTAACTAAATGAGTTACCAGATGCATTTCCGTAGGTATTTTTACGTGTAGAACACAAATTTCACCACGACAATGTTCACAAATTGATTTTTTTAATACAAACTCCAGTTTACGATCGAAAATAAACAAAATTCCATAGAAAGTAATGCCGTAAAGGAACAACAATACAACTGTAGGAAAGGGGAAGGCCGGCCAGGAGATTATAAATACATAAAAAAATATGGTTTCTAATACCTTTTGAAGGGCCTAGGGCGCTTGCAGTCGCTAAACCACTGATCGACTACACGGTTTTAAAGAAAGAAGCGAAGCGCTGGAGCGAGCATAGCAAAAAAGCGAGTGCACCTCATGGAGATGCGTAGCAAGATCGTTCCGATGCCCAGCGGTTTCGCAATTTGGCGACCTCGGCAAGGCCTGCGGGCTCCGTTACGTTCTTAAAGTTAGTTCTTTAAAAAAGGTATATTACAATTATAAAGTTTGTAATAAATATGTTGTAAATATAAGTAAAATTAGAATTCGTTTGTTAACAAACCTAAATAATAATAACAGACTTGATTTGTTTACATTTATCTTTAAATAAAAGACGAAAACGTGAAATAATAGAGAACAAATTCATTGTATCATCACTTTTTAATTAAAAATCAAAGAAAGTTAAATCTGTTTAGATTAAAAAACAATTCATTATGCTTATTTCATTTTTAGAACTTCTTAATTCACTATAATTAGTATTATTGTATAACTGTTTCATTTTAAAGTTCAATTTCGAATATTTATAAAAATAATCAAATCAGTTGCGTTTTCTCATGCTTACCAAAGTTATTGAAAATAGGTCTACTTAACTTTCAAAAAATTAATAGTAAGCGTGTATATTAAATAAGATGTTTTAAACAAATTAAAGATGTGACATGACAGACGAGAATTAATTTTGGTAAGTATTTTGAAAAATGTTTACTGTTCTAATTATTAATTATAATTTGAGTTTGTAATATACTTATATTAATGTTTGTATGGTAAGGGGCAATGAAAATGTACGTAAACGAAAAGAGCGCAGAGGAAGCGAGAGTGTTGCAATTTTGTTCCGGAATTACACACCAAAGAGGAGGGGATGAAAAAATGTACGTACGAAAGTAAAAATTCAAATTGAAAATAAATATATGTCTTCAGTATTTTTTAAAATGTCCGCATTAAATAACCATGTAGTCGATCAGTGGTTTAGCGATTGCAAGCGCCCTAGGCCCCCCAAAATGCATTAGAAACCATTATTTTTTATGTATTTATAATCCCCTGCCTCCTTCCCCTTCCCACAGTTGTATTGTTGTTCCTTTACGGCATTACTTTCTATGGAATTTTGTTCATTTTCGATCATAAACTGGAGTTCGTATTTAAAAAATTCAATTTGCGAACACTGTCATGGTGAAATTTGTGTTCTACACGTAAAAATACCTACGGAAATGCATCTGATAACTCATTTAGTTAATATAAAGTTTCACCTTCAAGGTTGATTTTACTGCTTAAAAGTCGCTCAAATTACACGACTCGACTTATTCGCGACACACATATATGACAGAGTGCGAGTCTATGCGTGTTATTTTCGCTATCTATATGCTTCAAATAAGGAACAAAAACATGTCCGAAGTAAAAACTCGCTGAACACCAAAAAGTGTTCCCTTGTAAGTTTTAGTTAAACACAATATCCGTGTATGTTTGGTCTTCCTTTGGAATTTACCTGGAGCACGGAGAATGGTAAATAATTGGAACAGTGACTAGAAAATGACAGAGAGCACAATTCTATGGATTGATACAAGGTAAGAACTTCAATGTCTAAATTATTTTGGACATCATTTTCGATAAACCATGGTTGCATTCTGTCAAAGCTTACGAAACATAGTTGTGTGCCTAAAACAGCAAGTAAACTAAAAGTAAAATAATAAAATGTTAGTGAAGTTCAAATTAAAGCGAAATTGAACTTCAGTAGTTCTATTCTGTACACTTACATGAAGATAAACAATACATTAAAACATATTTCCGTTACTATTGACGCATTAAGGCAGGCAATGATACGCATAGCTTTTACTATTCCCTATACCCGGTGTAAAATTTACATATGAAACGTATACAGTTCTCAAAAGCAAGACTTGCAAGACTCTTGCAAGCAAGACCAAGACTGGGCGAGCAAGACCAAGACCAAGACCAGGGATACCCATGCAAGACGAAGACCAAGACCGCTACGGTCTTGGTCTTGGTCTTGCTTTTGCTCATGACTACTTCCGGTCTACTATCAAAACCGAGTCATTCAATAACTTAATTTCATATCAATCGTACGACACCTAAAAAGGGGTAGAGAAGTTAATCGCCCTTTAAATATGCGTAGGCCCTATTGTATACAGAATGAATCAGACATGAAACTGAGGTTTTATCCCATATACAGGGTCTAGATTCAACTAGTTCTAGCAAGGTTAACACATCATAAGGAAAAAGTTTTGCCATCTTCAAAACTGAATCTAAAATTATAAGCACAAGAATGCCTTACAACTTTCTCACCCACTCACTATAGTTGTACTTGTAACCCTTCGGTTTACTCCGATATTTAATCAAGTGTATGTGTGTGTATTAATCAAAATATTATTGTCTTTTTCAATTACATTTTAGAGCTGATATAGAAATATACTGTATAGACTGTATGTAAATAAGTTGCCAGGACTTAATTTTTAATCATTTATATATTGTTTATTAGAATATCCCCATATTATGTTAAAGTGATTTTCGTACATGTATTATTATTCTAGGTTTTCTTTCTAGGTCTTTCATCGGTGATGTAGGCTTTCCGACTCTGAAAAACCAAAGTAGTGTCTTTGGTTAAGTTACATTTTGAACTTATTGTCGCTTCTGGAGTTAATGTACTCTTAGAAGTTAGACTCGTATTTTTTCGTAGCAACAAAACTTAAGCATCGGACACAGGATATTTCACGAGTTAAAAATTCGTCGGTGAATTGGCGAAGTGGCGTAACTCGAAAGATTGCGTTTTAAGTTATTACTACCATTCATGTTTGACTAACCTCCTCTGTTACCTGTCAAAATTTCGTGGCTGAATTCCCACTGGTTCCGGAGATATAAGCACCCTTCAAGTGGCGTATCTTGAATTTTTCTATAATAAAAAAAATGCGAAGGGGCGTAAGTACGATACGCCCATTTGTTGTTTCTTCAGTGGCTGCTAAGAAATGAAGGCGCGTACTGGCGTAACCTTCTATCGGTAAAGTCCTTTGTCGGCAATGCCGCCACCAGAAGAAAACAATGTTTATTTCAAGCTTTGTTGACAACCAACTACGGTTTCTTTTGTTTGTGCCTTAACAATTCAGTCAAAGTAAGGATAGAAAACATATGTGTTTTTTTTCTTTCAGTTTTCTATGTTCGTGTTTGATCAGATTCCAGTTTCCTACGCTTAGGATTTAGAATTAGCAGCATTGTGCAACTGGCTCTTGTTGGAAGAAGTTGCTCCCAAGATGGATGTGTTAGTAGAGTGGGATACTGAAGGACTGAATGTTGTAGCAGATGAGGAATTGGTGTGTATTTCAGGAAATGCAATTGCTGTTGGTTCCTGTGTACAAATGTATTGGTTACCGGACAGACAGTGGTATTGTGGAGTAGTGAAAGACATAGAATGTTCCGACGCTTCGGTGAAGAAAAGTGTAAACAACTGGTGAAACTGAAAGTGAAGATTCTGAAGATGATGTTCCATCACACAATAAACAAAACGAAAGAAAGGAAACGAAAATCTAAATTCCAATTACAGTGATATTATACATTGTGATGGAGACGATTCTGACGTTGATCCAACATATAAAGTACGAGTGTGAAGTACGAGGTTGTGAAAGAGAAGTATTCAGTGCATGCCCGACGTGCAATATCTTGTTGTACTGGAAACACTTCGATAAACCACTGAATCGTGAAAAAGGCCATGAACTGATTGAACCTTCGTGTAATGTGAAGAAACGAGTGGACGAGACATCCAGAAGTGATGTGAATGTGGACCCACTGCCAGATAGCTACGAAATAGAAGGATCTCCTAGAGAAGAACAGCATTTGTTGCTTGAAGAAAGATGCTGTCGGAAGAGAAAGAGAATTGTCGCCAAAGATTTATAATCATATGTTAGTCCATACACAAAAAAGTTAGTTCCAGGAAAAAATATGAAAGTAAGATGTGATGGAAAATGTCAAAAGTTTGGTAAAGAATGATTTAAATTCACAGATGCTGAAAGACGTGAAATTTTTAAGGACTTTTATGCAAGTGGCGATATTCAGCTTCAGCGAGAATTCAACAGATATTTAAAGGTTTCTGACGTTCAACACAAAACTACGCAAAATGAATCTCGAAGATCAAAAACAAATCATTACTTTCTACCTAAGAAGGAAAGAGAAATAGTATCCGTGTGTAAAATCATGTTTTTAAACACACTTTCAGTATCAGAGAAAACAGTGCGAACTGCTCTAGCCTAACGAAGAGACTCAGGTGTCATTGGGAAAGAGAAGAGAGGAGGAAGACGTCAGAGCCAACTGGAAAGGAACAAAGTAATAGAGAAAATGATAATAGAACACATCAACAGATTCCCAAGAGTCGAATCTCATTATTGCAGGAAAGATAAAAAAAAGATAGTATTTGAATTCGGATCTCACGAAAAGCAAAATTTATAGAATGTTCATTCAGGATCATAAAGAGAATATCAACCCTTTACCAACTTACCAGGCATACAGAAAGATATTCAAAGGCATGGACCTTTCTTTTCATCGATCGAAAAAGGATACGTGTGGTCTGTGTAGCAACTTTCTGGAAGGAGATGAGCAGAAGAAAAGAGAACTAGCTGATCAGTATCAAAAACATATCGCCGAGAAGGATGTTGTAAGAAAGAAGAAAATGGAAGCTAAATATACACCGGACTTTCAATACAAAACTGTTGCTGCAGTGTTTGATTTGCAACAAGTCATTTATCTTCCCATTTCTAATGAAAACAAGTTATTTTATAAAAGACGACTGTGAAGACAAGGGAACGTTATTGCTTTGTTTGGCACGAGGGAGTGAGCCTCAGAGGTGCATGTGAAATCTCCACTTGTCTACAAAATTTTCTTCACTAATTGGATGAAAAACAGGTTGAAGAAGTTTACTTGTTTGCTGATGGTTGTACAGACCAAAATAAAAAGTCAATAGTTGCAGCCATGATGCTCTACATTGTTACTATGGCTCAGCATATCAGAGTAATCACTATACATTTATTTGGATCGTACCACGGACAAAACGAAGGAGACTCTGTCCACTCAACCATTTCGGCGGCACTAAAATCAGCTGGAAATGTATTCATTCCAGCTCAGCTACTATCGATTTTTAGACTTGCACTATCTACTAAACCAGTGGTTTTCAACCGCCGGTCCGCGGCGGAAACTTCGAAGATTTGAATCTTAGTACTCAGTTTTTTCGTAAATTTGCACTAGCAAAATTTCTGTATATCTTTAATATCAAATGGAATATTATCTGAGCTTCTCACCATTTCAAACTGTGAAACATATCCAGATTCTCATATTGTCTACAAGTACTGGACTGCTCGATGCTTTTAAAAATGTAATGAGTGTATGAAATCAGGGAGAAGAGTGGTGAAATAATCTCGCAATCAAATCAATAAGACAAATTTCATGTTTTGTTTCTTACGTTTGTTATCGCTGTGAGACGTTTTTAATTTATTGTTTTATTTGCTGCAAATATGTTAAAAATGTGCTATTATATTGATTGGACAGCCCGGTATATGCATAACTCAAGAATTAATATTTAAATTAAAAAGGACAACAAACGTGTAATTCTGAGCAAGAACTGAAAGTTTGTCTATTTGGTATCAAACCGAAAATGAATGAAGGCATTAAATGTTTGCTCTGTCGTCTACGGTACCTTTGGGTACTAATAGAGCACTCCAATATCGCTACGTACAGCTGAGAGAGTTCACAGAAATTAAAGCAAATTTAAAACCGCTTAACATAGCATGGTACAATCTCTCGGCGAAACTACCAACAAATGGAAAACCGACCGCCATCTCTCAGTCATTTGTAAATAGGCGAAAAACGCAATTTTTTACCGCATGGAGAGAGAAAGAGAAAAAACGTCCAAAATCGGGAAATTTTGTTGAATCTATGGAACTGTCTTATACTTCAAATATAGAAACTTTATAAGTCAAGAAAAAATATTTTGTTGGCTATTATGCTGTATTCTGTATACTCTTAAATTATCGTAGTATGTGCACACTCGTGTAGGAATGTTTATTCATATAGCGCTTTCTTACCGCTCTCTGACTCATTGTAAATGAACACTCTTTTATTGTTGCGACAAGCTTGACGGATTAACTTCGGCATGATCAGATACAAACTTTTCGTTGTTTCTTTCTATCTATACTTATTGTTTCTCTATGTCTCTCAGCTAAAAGAAACGTTGTTCAACAATTAAAAAAGTAGATTTAAAAAAGAAAGAAACTTTAAATAATATCCATAAACTATGAAATTATTTCAATAAGGAACCCGTGTCTACAATTGATTAATATCGTTATAACAAATAGCTTTTTTTACCCATCAACAATACATCAAATGGTCTGAAAATACTGGTGAGTGCAAAATCGCGCTAATAAAAATATACAAAGTTAGCAAGCCGTTATGAGAATACCTGTTATGTAGAAAGTAAATTCAGCACGCAGGAATTTATTTAAAAAATCGGGAATTTTAAAACATTTTGAGGGATTAGTGACGAGAACCTGACAACATTGATCGTTAGTTGCTATCAAGTAAGTGAGAAGTGAGGAGCGAATAAATAGAGTTCTCTGAAAGTGTTTCAATTAGTGAAGATTTGTGTTTATGCATAAGCCGATAGCAGAAAATGAATGGTAAGAGAGCTGAACAACGTACTATTGTGAGCTTTTTCTCAAGGGAAAACGTTGGAAAGGAGAAAACTGGTGATGGAAGTATATCTGCGTCGATTTCAAAAACTCACGAAAAGCGCCCATGTGAGGAAATAAAACCACACGAGTGTAAGAAGAACAAGAAAATTAAAGGAAACTTCATTAGGCACTATGACAAGGATTATTTGAAGTTTGGGTTCATTATAGCCCCTGACAGTGAACAATTACCACGTCCATTATGTGTTGTGTGTTCCGAGACACTTTCCAATGATGCTATGAAACCTTCAAAACTTGTTTGGCATTTTAATTTTAAGCATGGTCACCTCAAAAACAAACCATTAGACTTCTTTGAAAGATTACGTTCTGAAATGCTACATGAGAGAAGTTACGTGAAGAAAGTTACAACAACAGAAAAATCTCTTCTGAAGTCATCCTATTATGTTGCCCTTCGAATAGCGAAAATGAAAAAGCCATTCACAGTTGGTGAGGAGTTGATAAAACCTTGTATTGTAGATATCGCGAGTGAAGTCTTGGGACCTCAGGCTGCTGAGAAACAAGAAGATTCCTTTGTCGGACAACTCTATACAGCGAAGAATTGTTGAAATGGCTGCAAGTGTTGAAGAGCAGTTAATAGAACGCGTAAAAAAGTCACGATTTTTCACTATTCAACTTGATGAATCAATTGACATCAGCAACCATGCTATTTTGCTCTGCTTCGTAAGATATGAAGACGGTGAAGATTTAAGAGAAGAACTTCTGTGCTGCCTTGACTTGCCTGGCCGTACCAACAGTTCAAAGATATTCAATGCTCTCAATAATTACGTAGAAACACATGGATTAGATTGGGGCAAATGTGTTGGTGTGTGTACGGATGGCGCAGCATGCATGACTGGGTACCGCTCAGGTGTAGTAGTGAAGATAAAAAGTGTTGCACATCCAGACATCTTATACACGCACTGCATGATTTATAGGGAACGGCTAGCAGCAAAAAAGACTTTCAGCTGACTTGAACATAGTCCTGAACGACGCGATCAAGATCATAAATGAAATTCGTGGTCGTGCCCTCAATTCCAGGCTCTTCAAATCGCTTTGTCTCTCTACAGGCTCACAACATCAGCATTTACTATTTCATGCTGAAGTGAGATGGTTATCGAGGGGAAAAGTCCTGTCTCGCCTTTTCGAATTGCGAGAAGAGGTGAAGCAATTTCTTCGAGATCAAAAATCAATCTCAGCAGATCTCTTCCTTGATCAAGAATGGTTAGCTAAACTTGCGTACTTAGCTGACATTTTTTCTATTCTTAATGACCTAAATTTATCTTTTCAGGGAGCTATGACAAATGTATTTACTCTCTGGAATAAAATAGATGCATTTAAGAAGAAAGTAGCCCTTTGGAGACGTTTGCAAGAAAATAGCTTGGAGATGTTCCCTCTCCTCCAAGAATTCCTGACTGCCACTGACATAAATGAAGAAAGTATATTGACTGTTATACGCAAACATCTCAGCACGTTGATTGAAAGCTTCAATCACTACTATCCTAAGGTTCAGAAAGAGGATCCTCGGCAAGGGAATATTTGGATAATTGATGCTTTTACGGAAGACGTGGACTGCAAGAGGTTCACTCTTAAGGAGAAGGAAAGTTTAGCTGAACTATCTTCAGATGTAACTGTCAACTCCAGATTCAAAAACAAATCACTGAATCAGTTTTGGTTTTCTATGAGTGAAGAATATCCAGATCTCAGCAGAGAAGCTTTGAAATTATGAGTGACTTTCTCTACAACATATTTATGTGAATCAGCTTTCTCTGCTGTATGTGCAATTAAGACAAAGTATAGGAACCGAATTGACGTTGATGCCGCTCTACGTCTTGCAGTATCTACTGTACATTGGACCCACGGATCGACAAGATTTTGGGAAATAAACACCAGCAAATGTCGCACTGAGTCCACAAGAATGACATTTGAGAGAAAAGAGATTAAATTGAAATGACTACAAAATGTCACATTTAACAGTAAAATGCAGATCTAAGTGTACAATATAAAATCAAAATCATAATTTTAATAATAAATGATAAAAATAAAACCTAAGTTTAAAAGAAGTATAGTTTTCTACTTTGCCGGTCCGCCACAATTTTCCCTGTCTTTTGCCGCTCCGCAAGTGTCAAAAGGTTGAAAACCACTGTGCTAAACCATGCACTGTGCACTCCCTTGGATACAGAATTTCTTAGATTTCCGAGATGTCGCATCAAATTTTAGGATCCTATCTGTACGAAAGGATGATAATGGTGATAAAATTGACTGGACAGGCATACGAGAAAAGACACAGTGATTGGATGACAATGCTAAGAACTAGTTTATTAGAAGTATTGGCCATCGCTAGCGATACATTTCTGCCATCGTTCCGGCAATGTGTGGATGCCAGACCAAAAAAACTGTGCCTCTTGTGCTGCAAACCAGTCATCAAGCCGTTTTCGTAAATTTTTTAAGATGTGAAGCGCTGGTCAGGAAGTGCGTGTCCCATGGATGCAAATACGTGAAAATCGGAAGGCGCCAAGACTGGTGAGTAAGCCGCATGCGGAAGGATTTCCCAGCCAAACTTCGCAATTGTTTCCTTAACCGGTTTTGCTGTGTGGGAGGGTGCATTATCGTGAAGCACAATCACTTTATGTTGTCTTTGGTCATATTCTGGTAGTTTTTCACGCAAAGCTTGATGCAAATCGATCATTTGTTGTTCGTAACGTTGGGTATTAACGGTTTCGCCAGGTTTCAGCAGTTCATAATAGATCACTCCCTTCTGATCTCACCAAACACAAAGCATTGTCTTCCGTTTATAGCAATTTGGTCTTGTAGTCGATGTCGCCGGTTCTCCTGGATTTACCCATTATCTTTTACGCTTAGGATTCTCGAAATAGATCCACTTTTCGTCACCAGTCACAATTTGATAGAGAAATGATTTTCTTTTGTACCTGGCTAGCAGAATTTCGCAAGTGGTATTTCGGTTTTCCTGCTGTCGTTCAGTCAATGCATGTGGAACCCATTTTCCCACCTTCTGAATCTTGCCCATGGCTTTTAAACGTATGGAAACTGCTTCTCGTGTCACATTTAATTGATCCGAGAGTTGTTGTTGCGTTTGAGCGTCATCATCATCCAACAAAGCTTGCAATTCGCTGTCTGCAAACTTTCTTGGTGGTCATCCACGTTCTTCGTTTCTCACGTCAAAATCGCCACTTTCAAATTTTTTAAACCACTCATAGCACTGTGACTTACCAAGAGAATGATCACCGTAAGCTTCGACAAGCATGCGATACGATTCTGCAGCAGTTTTCTTCAAATGGTAACAAAAAATCAATGCTGTCCGCAAAATCGTAGTTTGTAGGTGCAAATTGCGCAATGTTCAACGCTATTAAACACTACACTATGACATGAAACTTGTCTGGTTGAGAGTTGCAAATCGTTATCAGCAGTCAAAACAAGGAAGTGGCGCCAAGGACGCAGTTTTACGGTAACCACAGTGGCAGCTAACGCCGTCTATGCACAAATTCCGGTTTCATATGTACACACCTGGTACTAATAACTAAGAATAACTATGGGACTTGTACGATATAAAGTGTTACTATATCTTTAATTGCACTATATCCATTATTAATTTCTGTATTTTATTTATTTATCTACTATTTTTAAAATCAATGGATTTAATATATATGAATGTACGGATTACTTACAAATAAAAGTATAAATATAATATAAATATTATTAAATACTTTACAATGACGGGAAAATTAATAAAAGTATCTCTACACATCAGAAAAATATTATTTTCTCTATTTGTTAGGGCGCGTAACTTTCATATTAATGTTTAAAAAGAAAAGGCGAATGGGCGTAAGTGATTCCAGCGAATTCTAGCAATTTTTTCCAGCAGAAATGAAAACATGTTCAACATGTCATTTTTCCTCCGAGTTGTAACAACAATTATACACTTATTGTGCTAAATTTGAAATGGATACAATAAAAATCAAATGAACACGATGGTATTATGTTTAACAAAAAAATTCAAATCGCTCTCCTGAAAAATCGTAGAAATCAAGATACGCCACTTCGCCCCTTCCTTGACCGACGAAATTTGTTCTTGACAGTGTATATGTTGAAAGGGCGTCTTAATTCGTCAATGATTTATTCCTGTTAAATGTAGGCACAGCAATCGTATTTTTATCGAACAGGGGGAGTTAGGTTGGGAATTAACAGAACTAATGTGCTCTTAATCTAATTATATCACCTTCCTTTTTCCAGTCTTGTGTGATCGGATAGCGAACTTCGTTTTTGCTTAGTGATTGCTGTTTGATAGTTGCTATCACATATAATTTCGTCCGTATTCATTGTGCCACTCCATTTAAATATTTGAGTATTTACTTCCGTTAGAGAGGCCTGATGGGGTTATAATTTATTAGTTTGTGCTACTATATCTTATGTGAGATACCCTTATGAGGGAAATAATATAAAGTTCTCCTATCGTGATTTATCTAGGGCCTAACCTGGTCTATTTATTAATTATTCCCGCATCGATCTTCAGTACGTGAAACTTTGTCGTCACCCTAATAGAAATCATCGTTGCAAGTAATTAGAGCATTCTGAACAAGCTGAAACATTAATTGTAATCCTACGGGTCATATTACTAAACTGCGGCAGGTTCTTGTGAAAAAGTTCAGTTCTCTCCTTGCGGTCCTCTCCCAAGTGATGACCCCCGTCCCCTTAGGCTGATTTCTTATGTGAAGTCAGTTTTTTTTGTCTTCATGCGAACGCCCATTTGTGGGTTAATAACAACTTAATGACGGTGTTGGTTATTGTACCTTGCCTTATTGTCAATTGTTAAATATAGGAATCCCCTAGTGTGGGTGGTAGATTAATAGAACCTTGACCTGACACCGTCAAGATATTGTTTTCAACCTAAGTGCTAAGCAACAATCAAGTAACTTATTAGAATCATCAACCTACAAAGCCAGATCAATAGTATTTTCTTTTTTCTTTACAACACTTTTTTTTAATCAGTCCTTTAAGAATCTCTGTCTCTGACATTTTCAATCAAGTATAAGCTGGAACATTTTTTGTCATATAATTGTACATTCGTATATTATTCATACCTAATATCTTATTGTAAATATTAAGAAGAGAAATAAGGCGTAGAGAGAAGTTTTAGTCATCGCATAGTATATGGAAGCCGTAATATTTCATTTTGTTAAAATATAAGGTTACCTTGACTATTCCCTGATTATTTATTAGTTATGAGCTATAATTGCGTATACTTTCTTGTGGTTCTTTTACAGGCATAAAATTCCTTCTGCGCATTATACCAGGAGGGCAAATAGTTATCGTCATTTTCTGGAAACACGATCAAATATTTTGTTTCAGTATCGTAATTTATTAACTCCGCTCTTGACAAGTGTAATTAGATTTAATTAATTATTGATGGTGGAAGCAATCCAAGCGAGAATAAAAAAAACTAAAAACCTCATACCCCTAGACAAAAAAAGACTAAGCCACAAAATATATTTTGCGCAAGGGCGCCGATTCCGGGGGGGGGGGCTTTGGGGGCCCTGGGTACCCCCTAAGGGGGGGGCAAATGATAAGGTGAAGTCGGTTCTCCTATTTCTAAAATTCCTTGTCATTTGTTTTCCCCCTTTTACTAAGCTTATCTCCCTT
>JAGDQP010057329.1:0-12764 GCA_022664845.1 Lepisma saccharinum | reverse complement strand
TGTATATATATATATATATATATATATATATATATATATATATATATATATACTGTATATAAATATATAATGTCAAACATGTAATGTCAAACGGTGTTTTGTTTGCTTCACTACACACGTCCTTTTGTAGTTGGATAGTGACTGACCCCTCGTTGTATTCGTTATGGATAGTAGAAAAAATCGCATAAGGATGTGAGGGGTAATCTCCCACAAAAGAGAAAAAATGCCCAAACGGAAAGTGGTGGGAAAACTGAAATATCGCCTTATTTAACCCTAACAGCACCCCTCTAGGGTAGTAATTACTTATGCACTATATGCTAACTATACTCCTCTAAAAAATCCAAAGTTTGGTCAAATTCGGTTGAACAGCTGATTTTTAGCGAATTTTCAAACAGGATTTTTTTTTTTAATTCACCATGTTTGGAACCTCACTGTGATGTCACTATACTATCCACGAACACAAAAATCCAATATATTGTACAATAGTCGAAATATATTTGGCGTAGTTAAAATCTTTTGGGTATTTTGAATAGTTTCTGAGATATGACCCAGAAGTTCACTATTTGCCAGATCGCGTTGTAGGCCCGACAAGATTAACGGGTTGCTTATGTCACAGAGGACGCTATAATGAGGTCTCAACGGGTTCAAAACAAAAGCTGTTGATCGTGGCAAACTTCAGTAGAGTTCAGTGCTCCTGAGAAGTACAATCATTGCTATTATCAAAAGGTGAGGATTTTATATGGCTTGCCAAGTGTGTCCTGTTTCTCATTTTTGGTGAGGTTATGCGCAGAAAGACGCTGCGCTGGAAGCTGGAAGCAGAAAGACGCTGCGCTAAATGTTGGAAGCGCTGGAAGACTTTATCCCATACTTCACATTCATGAAAAATCAGAGCTTGTCCTCGCTTGCCATTTTTTGTTCGTCTCGATAAAATTCTGCATTCCGAATATGTTGGTAAATGCATTGAATTTTAGTGGTTTTGTTCAACTTGTTTGGATTTCGTCCCACTGTGTGCCGTCTGTTGAAGGGAGCCGTTACTCATCAGAGTGTCTACTAAATGTTAATTTTCAAATTCCAGGTTTTCCAGGTCTATTTTTCTTCTTTTCCAGGTCTTAATTTACAACTTTTCTTTTTCCAAGCAATCAAAATATTTTTATCAATTAAAAAAAAGCATATACCAAGCACACACTATTTCTTTAAGTAATTGTAATACATGAAAAAAATATTTATGAACTAAATAAAATACACATTTTCGAGTAAGTTCGTACAAGAAGATAAAGAAGAATATCCTCTACCAGAACGGCACTTGAGAAAATTGTGCACTAACTAAAAAAAACAGTACAACCATTAAATATGCGGGTGTACATTTTTTAGTAAACTTCTACAAGAAATTAGTTTAAGATCCATCAGATCTAAAATTCAGGAAATTTAGTTTACTTTTTTACATGTTTCGTTGAAACTTGAATAGCAAAATTTTAGTGAATGACCAATTAAAAAAACAAAAAAAAAAGAAGTTTAAAAATGAGGAATTGATGTGCATGTAAAACCCAACATCGAAAACACATTTAAGCCCATACGGTTACATTTTACTGCGTATTCTTCTTGGACGCTTCATTTTTATAAATGCATTCATACCATTATTGTTACACTTATTGTTCAAAACAAACAAAAAATGTTTATTCTATCCGACACAGACAAAGCCCGACCTGATCCAAACTTGACTAAAATCAATTCAAATTAAATCCAATTCAAAAACATAAGAATAAAGTACGTAACCACATTAGCTCACTCAGAAAAAAAGACATGCATGACTAGAGTAAAGAAGAAAAGGGTGAAATAAAGAGAAAACAAAGGATCAATTAGAAGGAAGAATAGTTGATATCAGCTCGGGCACCCTCATCCCGAACTTACACGCAATACAGTTGTCAAATATTGCACGCTCCTGAAATCTACATGCTATACAGCGGCCAATTGTTTTCAAAGCTTGATGCGTCGTCCGCTACGTTTCGCCACAATCGTCTTAGTCTTTTACTCAATCTGCAAGTATCCGTCATTTCCTCTCCCATCAAGAATATGGACTTTTAAAGTTTGAAATATCGAAAAAGTCTATGTTAATTACCGTGCGTGTGTGTGTGTGTTCTCATATGGAATAAATAAGCTGTAAGTAAATTCCTTCCTTTTTATTGTAAATTTACCTTATATATATATATATATATATATATATAATGGTAAAACAGGTAGAAAAAAAGGATACTTACATGGTAGATTCTTGTGACAGGTGTACAATAACTTCACACAATAAAAAAGTTGTACGTTTCGCAAAAGCGTTTTCAACTGGTAGTAGAGAAAATGGACAGAGCGGACAGATGCGGGACTGGTGTTAAGGAAACGCCATAATGAAAGAAGGTAGAAAAAAGGTACTTACGTCACAGGATGTAAAGGCAGGTGTACATAAACATTATACACAAGAAAAGCGGCAACGTCTCGCAAAAGCATGGTAGGAGAGAACATGGACAGAGCGGACTGGTACGGGACGTGGAGTAAGGAGACGCCATGCTGCCAAAACGTATATATACAGCTATATATATATATATATATATTAATTATTTTTCCCCTCTCCCCCCATTCTTTACGCTCTTATTTGTTCAGGAAGCCCCTTAGCTGCTCCTAGTAACCTTTGCACTTTCATCTCCACTTGGTGTTTTCTCAGACCCATCTAGTCATTTTCCCGCCTCCATAACCTGGCCACACTGTCACCCAGCATCATTGGCATTATGGCGTTTTCTTAACACCATTCCCGCACCTGTCCGCTCTGTTCATTTTCTCTACTACCAGTTGTGAAACGTACTCATTTTGTGTAGTGTTTGTGAAGTTCGTGTGCTTATATCTCAAGATTTCACTATGTAAGTATCCTTTTTTCTACCTTGTTTACCATCTTATATATATAAGATTCACTTTGCTTCGCTGGGGGCGCTGCCCCCAGACCCCCATGGGAGCTGCGCTCCCAACATGGGGGTTTGGGGCGGCTGCGCCCCCCTTTATCGTAAAAGAAACTCTCTGGCAGACTCCATGGTACAAATTTACCACCCACCCGAAATACCACGTCTAGACATTTCCTTGACGTCTCAAACTGCTAACCTTATGTAATATACTACATAAAAACCATACAATCTACAAAGCACGAGAGGCAAGTGGAAGATAGCATTCAAACAAACAACAAGACTGAATTTGGTTTAAATCAAAGGATTGTTATTGAAGGCATGTTGGAAGCATTTACAGAGAATAATCGATCGGGAAACAGAGTTTGAGAAGCACAGAAAGTTCGCTCACAGTGTGCACACTTGACAGTTCATTACACTTGGAACACGTGTCACTGTCGATTGAGTCAAAACAGGAATCGTGAGGGAAATCCACATTCCCGGTGCTTCATCCAAGTAACCTCTCTTACAGTATTTTCCAGTGGACCAATTATTCAACCTCAAGTTCTTTTGCAGGAAGTCTTGTATGCATATACATGCCTTGTTACTTGATAAAGCCTTGATTCTTGAATTATCATTGGACGATATCAAAAGAGTTAGTCCCGAAATATCTTCTGCTCTGTTCACGTTATTGCCTATATTCAGATTAACAGAGAGAGACGTCAGGAAAATGCCTAGACGTGGTATTTCCTATGGATTCCTATGTTAACTTTACATCCCCATAACTCCCGACCCCATTGCGGAATCCAGATGCATCTTAATTAGGACTGGCTTTTTCAGGATATGTGTCGCATTCCGCCATTCCGGATTCAAAGGAGCTCATTGTTACTTCTGAGCATGTACTTGAGAAATGAATAGATTTATTTTCCCATCGGTAAAGCCTGAAACTTGTGTTGTTTACATCATAAAATAAAAATTCACATGATTCAAGACATCACACGATCTAAAAACTTCCTGACACTGTACAATATAAATAACGAATACCAGTGTTAACGTAAAAACGGCATTTCTTTTTGTTGGGCATGTTTCTATTAATTGATATCATGACTCGTATTACCAAGCTTGGCAAACAAGTGACTAGGATATGCACTGGCCGTGTTCATTCAGCTACTCGAATGCGATGCGAAAACATTTACTATTACCTGGACTACCCTCATATTTTAAGTAAGTATGAAATTTGATGATGTTTAAGTGTTAAGTATTTCAAGAAATGTAAACCTTTATACTGGATGAAATAGTCATGTAATTATTATATATATATTTGTTTTTCAGAGATCTTGTTCATTCTGTGGTTGTTAATTATGTAACTGGAATCCAGTGGATCCTTTATTACTACTACCAAGGTGTCTGCTCTTGGGAGTGGTTTTATCCTCATAATTACAGTCCACTGATAAAAGATATCGTCAATATTTCGAATATAAATCTGGAATTCAATATTGGGCAGCCTCTGTTACCATTTACTCAACTCCTGGCTGTGCTTCCGCCTAGAAGGTATTTAATCTTTTAATTTAAATATTTTAAATATACGTGTTATTAATGTGATTGTTGATTGCAGACCACCGTGAATTTGATAAAATTAATTTTTAATTGTTTATGTTGGACATCCGAAATTTCGGTGCGATATCACTCAGCATGATTGGGCAAATGAAAATATTTGAGACACATTGAAGATACAGCAAATAAATTAAGTGAAATATGTTATGCTATAAAGCGAATGATCGCAACTACCAACTTTGCTGCGGCTAAATGTTCATATTATTCCTGCTTTAACTCCCTAATGAAGTAGGGTGTTATCTTTTGGGGAGGTGACCCTAAGGGCATAACTATATTTACGCTTCAAAAGAGGGTAATTAGTATTTTTAAATAATATAAATTCATAAAACCATTCAAAATCTGGGTATTTTGCCCTTTTCCCTGTGTGTATTTGTTTTGCCATTTTCCTTGGAGATAAACTGCATTATTTCGCTCTTTTACTGAACTCGAGGTTAATACGCAGTTTCGTAAATTTAAGCATGCTTTCCATTTGAGCTCAACAGTGTCATTGCTTGTTTTGCACCAGAATTGACAATTGATGAATCAATACTATATCGCCAAAAAAGAATGTGAGATTAGATTAGATCAAATTTAATTACGTTCATTGAACCAGGTACATGGAGATTGGAAACTGTTGAGAGAGTATGTTCAAATCTACGAAACTATGTGCTGAGATTGAGTGGGAAAAAGTGACATAGTGCAGTTTACCTCTGAAGTACAGAAATAAAACTGTACAGTGTGTTGCAAAATAACATCGACAAAACCACCTCTTGAGATTCCTGACTTCAAAATAAGAAATAAAAAATTAGACCATCGAGGGGTGCACAAATTCTGCGTTTCGGCGCTATAGGCGGCTGCCAATACCATTAACAGTAGAATTGAGGCAGCATGATAACCTTAAAAACTTCAAATCCGAACACATTCAAAAATGCATATTTCAAAATTGTGCGAGGGATTCCCCAAAGGAAGTAGAGGATTCCCAGAAATTCTGTGAATTAAATGTGGGTTGAAATAAGTATGAATGGACTACCTTCCATCAAGTAACAGTAATTCATGTGCGGGCAGTCGTTATCTCAAACAGATTTTTTTTTTTTCGCAGAACATTTTTTTTTTAAAGATGCGTAACCAAGAGAAGTAAATTATGATATATATATATTTCAACGAACGTTAAGTGTACTTGTTATCAGTAAACGGGACTGTCATTACCCGGTTACATGGCAGTGATGATGTTTGTTATCTATACTCATACGAAAAGTCGTCTTTTTCGTGCTTTTTTCAACCCACTGTTACTCCAGAGAATCTCTGGGCATACCTTTTCTTCCTTTGGGGAATTCCTTGCACATCCATTGCACAAATTTCGAATAGTAATACCTTGTATAGAGCTTTCTAATGTGTTCGTTGTGGTGAGACAGTTATAATAATTAATTCACATGTGCAGAGCAGCTTTCGGTTGCAGAAATATAATAATATCCTTAAAAGTTTTCGAAGTTGACACACTTTTTCTTCTGTTAAAGAATATGTGTTAGAAGAGAAGACTGACAGAAAGAGAGTAAACATGAAAAAAAAAATGACAATAATAATAATAATAATAAGGAGCTCAGGTATTAATCCAAGATTAATTAATCACTTAAGATGCTGGCGGCTGATACCAGAAGAGCTTTACTTAGTTAGCTCCTGGAGCCGACTAAATTCATTTTCTAGAATCTAAATATGTAAATTCTAGATGAATCTAAATTCGGCACAATGTTCAGATCCAACACAATGTAACAACTCACAGTTGAAATCATGCTAATAAAATCCAACTAATCTTTAGTTCTTTAGGAGAGAAGCTGAGAAGTTCATGAACTTGGTCTGAAGTCAGTTTCACTCAAAGAGGTAGTAACGTGGAGACAGTTCTATCACTCTCGGTCTTCCCGGCGCGTAACAGTCTTAATTGTTTCGTACCAGAGAGTACAGGATGTCCGTGAGTAGGAGTTGAACTCACACTTTAATATTCAGTTCCATCGGTGTTGATATGAGAACTTATTTCACTACTAGATGTTCATTCGGTGAATCGATGGTAGGCTTTAGGTGTCGTAGGCTATAACTTTAGTCTCTGTCAACAATTATAGTTCGTGGATGGAAGATGTAACACAAGCACTGTCGGGAGTCGAAGTAGGAACGCGTATCGGTGCACCTGTAAAATCGAACCTGGGTCTAAGCGTAAGTAAGTACCTGTAATTGAACAATCAGAGTATATGAAGGTGTTCGGGCTTCTTTATTTATGGAGACTTTCAACCAATCACGGCCGATTACCAATACAGCGAACGATTGAGAAATATCTTGAGTTAGCATGTCTTCACCCTGGTTGTCAGGAACTAATATTGCTTGACTCGCATATTTTCGTCTTCGTACGTGCTTTCCTTCCAATTTTTAAAGAGTAGGAATTATTTCGTTGAGTGAAACATGATACTTTTGTCTGTAATAAATCACGTATTCTTGCAGGTATTTTAATGTATGATTTGGATCTTTAATTCCCGTGTTGTTAAGGTAAATTATAACATTAGGAGAATGATTGCCGATACGAAGCAAACATACCAACCACATATTTCCCCAAAATGTGCTTGGAGCACGAATATCCAAACATGAATAAAACTTAATCTCTAATCCTAATCCGCGTGATGCGACAATAGAGAAACGAAGAAATAAAAACGTCTATTCTTTATCTTCCTTATAGGGAGAAATATAACTCCATTATAGCGATACAAGAAGGTTGTAGGTTGCGGTGGATTGACGGTTAGAGCGGTCACCTCTGGCGCTTGGGTTCGTAGGTTTAAACCCTGCTCGTGCCATGTGAGCTTTGCGGTGGACAAACACCGTGTGAGTGGGTTTACTCCTCCCACTTTACTTATTACACGATCATCCCATCATCATCCATCCGGCCTGATCCAAAGTTGCCTAAAGGCCTTAAAAATTAAATTCCACTTCAATCAAATGTTGTACGTCTTTCCAGTGCTGGAAATGGAAGGATGCAGGGGAACGTCATTCCCCCTGTAAATTAAAATATATGTCTAGGGGGAACGCGGGGGTATCGCAAATTTCGAGAGAGAATGCAGCTAACAACCGTTGTTTATGCCTCTGGTAGAGGCGACTAAATAAATGACCCTTTGTCACAACTTTTGAAAATCTTTGAAAGCTTAAGACACATAGAAATATTGCAAACTTGTATCTCCACGTGAAGCCGTCATTGGTGGGAAACTTCTATTCCATTGACTCATTGGCACGGGAAGGTCACAGGTGCGAAACTTTCTCACATCACCCCCTAAACAGATTCTTGTGCAAGAAAGTGACATAAAAGCTTCCCTTCGTGCTTCTTGGCACGAATTGTGAAATCTATTTCTGTATTCCCTTTGTTTAACCACATAACAAAATTAAGCAAAACAATAAATAGATTGAACATAGCTTCGTTTCTGTATAAAGAAAACATGACATGTATAAACAAAATTGCCCTATCCATTTGTATTATATAACCATCCAAAGATCCACAAATCAAACGTCACACAAAGACCAATCATTTATGAACATAACGACCTAACCCAGTGGTTCTCAACAGGTGTGCCGCGGCACACTACTATGCCACGAGATTTGTTACATGTGCCGCGAAACTTCTGAAACTTTCTGATTTGCTGCCAAAGTAATTCAAATAATTTCAGTCAATATTTACTTTGGAAAAGGAACAAGGCAAGATTTGCGCGCGCAAGACCGAGTCACCAGCCGTTCTTGTCAGGACCCGAGTGAAATACATTGAGTACCACTGACCTAACCTAAAACTTAAAAAAATCTCTCTCTAATGTTTTAGGTTCCAAGAATGGAAATGCAAACACACAATAATAATAGTTTTAGAATTACGCTGACAAGATTTATACACTATACTTGATTATAATAACAATAATGTTGTCTGAACACTATACTTTATTATATGCGTAACAACAGTTTTAGTGTTCAGACAAGAGTGTTTTGTCTGAAAAAAGTGTTGATAGAGCAATGAACCTGTGTGTTTTTTAAGCCTTGCTCATACAAGGCCTCATCATAGTTATATCCACATATTAGTTTTAATGCAAAAATATTAGTATGTGCCGTAATTAATATTAATAATAAAAAAACTCTGTAAAATAGAAGAAATGTTACAATTATTGGAAATCTGCATATGCACCAGCATTTTCCAATTCGAAAATCAGTTTTACAGTCATAATGACTAAATGCTTTATAAAGAGAAAAAAATAGAAAAAGGAAACGAATCTTTAGTTACAGTGAAACGTGGTAGAAATGAGCTTGTCGAAACTACCAGCGATAATTGATAACTAATCTGTGTTAATTACAGAACATATATATATATTTTTTAAATTTAATCATTTAACTGATTCATTTCACTGAAAAATATGTGACTTTTCTTTGAAATTTATTTTCAGCAAAAGATTGCTTCCGGTACAGTACCAGGAGTTGATGGTAAACCCTCATTCGGGGATACGACAGTATTATCCGTCATCATTTCAAGTAGACCTGCCAAATCGGAATAAACCATGGGAAAAGATAGCAATACTACCCATAATTGACGAGGTAAGCATTCATGTTTTTCGTTGATTGTACCATGAATTCTGATTACACGTATGGATAATAACGAATCAAATAATAACAACCATAGATATTAGCCCGGCAGCGGTCGAGCGGGGTCACCATGATCCGAGCAGAAATATTTTATTTTACTCTGTACACATGTGACGCGATAATTGCCTCTCCCACTCAGTAGATTCTTAGATTTACCCCCTTCTGTTTAGCAGTTATGACAGTTTAATTATAGCATTTCATCAGAATAAACGCACTTCGGTCATACTGACCGTTTTCGTGTGTATTTTTTCCCCGCTCGTGGTTTCTTTTTAGTTCAGTTATTTGTCACTACACAGTAGAGAGTATTCGACATTCCGGAATATTAGGAAATGGAAAACAGGATTCTGTAAGTGGAATACCAATATTTGTGATTCCAGAATGTCGAAATTTCGAAAGTCTGTATTACGGAATGTTGAAACTTCAGAATGTCAGAAATTTAGAAAGTTGAATTCTGGAATTTCGAAAGTCGGAATTCCGAAAAAAATTGTAGAATGGAAGAAATTCTCAAATTCACTTCGGACTTCCGAACCCTATTATACAATCATGGAGGGAAATGAGACTGAATGGATTCTTTCAACACTGAATTAGATTCCATCAGAGGACGGTGAACGGGAAGATGCAAATGATATCAGTGGTGATGCAATTTCGGGGAAAGATGTTTGGGATGACATAGAACAAAGTGGTGACAATGAACATGATGGTATAATAAGCGGGGGGTAAGGACATGAATGTTTAAGAACTACAGGAAGTGTGTCTGTTTGCTCTAACGAGGGAACATTCCCAACTGATCAGTCGATATTAACATGAAATATTTTTTATTGTCTTTATTCGATCGTACATACCGGAAATAACATTAAAAGACCCACGATCTGCCATATTTTTATGCAATAATTATTTGAAATTGTGAAATTGTCCATATTTGCAGTGAATAAAAAGTCACAGTACAGCCTTGTAGTTCACAAACCGTCAAGGAAATGAACGTAATACACACATGTGGATTGGTGGAATAGTGTTACAGTTTGATGTATATCATCAACGTTGCCGCCATCTTGAAATCCGTCATATTGGATGGAGATCAATTTTTTATATCGCAAGTGGGTCGTGTGACATATCAAACAATACGAGAATGTTCCCAGAAAGTCATTACAGGGGTTACATTTGACATATCGATCAAGCCTTTGCAGAACGATCAAACCTTTTTCTCTGGCCTACCCATGCCCTCCATCCTAATTATGTATATACCTGCAGGATTTGGCAACCTTACCGCGGCCTAGCACCTTACCGCATCCTCTGTGTCCATCTCATCTGTTCTAATGTGAACATGTCTTCGGAGAAACGTTGCGGCTTTTTTATATTTGTGAACTGCCTATACACCTTTGTTTGAATTGTAATATGTAACTACCTTATTTTATCCTGTCATCATGTGTTCTTATGAAAGTAACAGACCCTTGAAAGCAAGCTAAACCCTCTCCATTTCGGTCTTGCGCTTTCCTTTTTATCTCAACATACGATTTTATCTTCCTTAATGCTGTCAAAGAGTTGGATTTATCTTCTTCCTTTTTCTCTCTTCCCCTCAGCCCAACCTTTAATTGCAGTCCTCAATATATAACTTCTGCGCAGCCAATGTCCTAACCAATCTTTCTTTCCCTTCTTTATTGTTCGTCTCTTGCCTACTCTACCACTTCTTCCTTTCCTCTGTATCCAACTGATGTTTTCCATTCTTCTCCATGTCCACATTTCAAAGGCTTCCAAATTTCTTTCATCACTCTTTTGTAGAGTCCACGTTTGTTCTCCACACAATGCAATATTGCTTACAAAAAATGTAATTAATCTCTGAAACTAGGATGGCCTTCAGTAGGAGAGGATCGGAGATAGAATGTATTACGGAGGGGTAAGTTATCTTTGATATCTTTGGCCGTACTTTTATTTATTAATTTTGCATGAGCTGCATGAGCTGTTGATCTTCGGGATAGTTGAGTTTTCGACAATCAAAATTTGCCGACCAGGAGCTGTGCAGTGTAAGACGTTAGGCCGACGACTCGAAGGTCGCGGGTTCGAATCCCGCCAGAGGCATGAATGTTTGTGGATTTTAACATGAACAATGTAATCGTGAAGGACCAAAGTCAAAAGACTGGCCCATACAAAATAAAATTTACCGTTTCTTTTAAACAATCGAAATTTTAGTCCATAATAGAGTGGGGAGAATCGTGTTAAAAAATATGAATGTTTGTTTTTAGAAAACTAGATGTTTCTCTTTGGACAAGATCCTTGTGTATGAAAACAAGTTAAAAGATGCATGAACAAATTGACCAGTTAAAGAGTTTGAGACCAATTCCGATGTTCTTTCTTTCTTTCTTTTCCTTCAGAAAAAAAATCATTAATTTGCTTCAAAATCATCACATGCTTAGCTTAATAATCTCGTAACACGTATATATTACTTTCGAACCTTGCCACACTTAGTTTCATTTAGTTGTACGTAGTTGAAAAATAAATTTTCGCTATTATTTCTTGAAATATTAGATGTTATTACATGCTTATTTATACAGTAACTGACAGGTAATGTGGGCATTTTTTTTTTCAGAACAAATTGCTTGCAGTCGTTAGTTCAATTGACACACCTTTAAGCGCCGAAGAGCAAGTGAGGAACTCAGAGGCTCCGATATTAGAGTATTTACAGGAAGAGGAGGAGGGTAGGTATTACAGCTTCTAGGGGAATGTCTTTTTTCTTTCTTCCTTTCTTAAAGGAATGTCTTCTTGTATCCATACTTAATTAAAATAGACAGACTTTATTATAAAAACACACAGTAAGCATTACAGATGTCCTGTCAACACCTTACTCTTCTGACACTGTAACGCTTACTGTGTGCTTTTATAATACAGTCAAGTGTATAAGTCTTGTCACGAATTCTCTTTTCTATTAAAGATATTTTATTGCTGCTTTTAGGTTGTTTTAAAGAATTTTAAAACCTATATTGTAACAAGATACCTATTTATTTCTTAATAATTGTTTCTAAGAAAGAATTTAGTTTCTTCCCTAAATCCATCAATATTGAGAACAAAACTAATGTATATTGTAGAAGAAAAGTTTTTCCTGTTTTGTTTTAACTTCAGCTTAAGTTCTAGCCCAGACTGATATGTTAGACTACACCGTTTCTATTTACAGTTCGAGTAAGATTCAAGATGGTCGACTTCTAGTTGCTGACCATGATAAACGTACTCTTTAACAGATAGTATCTTCCACCCAGTACCCATTAATGTGTATATCTGTTCCATTCTTTTGAGCTTTAAGCAGAAATAAAGGCTGTCTTTAGATGTAGAGCAAATACGGTAAGACTTATTCTGGGCCCATCTTTATGGACAAAACCACTTCTAATCGTTCTTTACGGACGTTTTCTGATGTTTCCTAATTCCTTGCTAAGTTTGGTCGAAAAAGCTAGCTGTCTTTCATATCGATAAGTTTATTTGTAAAAAATTACTAACGTCACCTTTTATTTTCAACATATTGCGAGGCTAAATCAATATACTTATAGGCATAATTTTCTATTGACGAGCATGAATTAATTGAACTGCATACTACATCTTGTTCGAGTATACTATATTCAGGTTTCCCAT
>JAGDQP010057328.1:0-12764 GCA_022664845.1 Lepisma saccharinum | reverse complement strand
AAATCAAGATTTGTTTTTCTGTTGTTTCTTCTCACCTACACGTTCCTTCTCTGCGCTCTTCACTGTATCACTAATTGCCTTCCACATCTTTATTACATCAATTTCATCATTAATATCATCTTTATACTACTTGAGTCGGCTAAGATTTCGAACCTATTTGAAATTTCCTGTTTGTAACCTTCTCCTAAGCTCGGATTATCTAATGGTTTAACTTCTTATTTCGGTTGTTTTGACCTTTTGCCTTCTCTGTTCGTGATGCATAACTTCTCACTCATTTTTGTGATCACTAATTGATGGTCGGTATCTCCTTTCGCTCCTCTCTACGACCTAACGTCAGTTATGTTAATGTGTCTTCGTCTATCTAATAATACGTGATGATCTGGTTGAGAGTTTTGCCATCCGGAGATACCCATGTGTGTTTTGTATATCTTTGTGTTTAAAGTACGTGCTCTTCACTAGTAGGTTTTTCGAGATTGCGAAAGTAATCAGTCTTTGTTCATTCTTGTTGCTGATTTCGTGAAGACTGTATTTGCCACTAGTAGTCTATAGTTTTCCTACCTCCCTAACTTAGTTTTGAAATCATCCAACACAATTTTCGTATTATGATTCGGTAATCGGTCAAACAATCTTTAGAGCTCTTCATAAAATGTATCTTTGTCGTTACCATTAACCACCTCGGTCGGAGCATAGACATTTATTAAAACCATGTTGCCCCATCGAGTACGTATCGTAACGTACGATAATCTTTCGTTAACGAACTCTATATTCTGAACCGCCTGAAGGATACTGTTCTTAATGAGGAATCGTGTTCCGAAATCATGAGACTGTGTTCGATCATAATAGAAAGTGTACTTGCCCTGTCGGATGCTATCTTGACTCTCCCACCGAACTTCTTGTATCGCTAATAATGTGTAGCTCGTACTTCTCGGTCTCGCGTACCGCCACCTGAAGAGCGCCCGTTTGGTATAATGTTCGTACGTTCCACGTTCCTATTCTAAGGTCTTTCTTAATCCTATTCTTGGAGCCCCCTGAAGCAGTCCCCGCTCGGAGATGCGAATGAGGGACTAGTTTACCTCCGAAATATTTTACCCCAGGAGAATCCATTACCTTCTGTTACTATTTCTTGACACGATTTAGCGGTGTAGAGTTGTCAGCTCTACGACCTCGCAGTAAAGGCAGACATTCAAGATGTCCATCTCTGAGCCTTGCCAATGTCATTCATCTTCAGCCTCAGGCTGGTATGGTGAAGCTGCTTCTCTTCTCCATGATATTTTTGTTCGGGGTTATCTCTATTCGCTTCCTGGAGAGGCACCTGGTGGGAGGCCAGTAACTCCAACCCGGGATCGTCTTAATACTACGAAAAATATCTCATTTAAAGCAACTTCCATGATATATCTAGGATGAACAGTTATTAGAGATGTACCTTTTATTTGAACTTATCAACAAAATGTTAGTTTAACAAGTTTCACTACCACGACTACATAGACACAGAAACAGATAGAGAGAACTTATTTACACGAAACTTCAAACTATAATTCTTGTTATAAAATAATATAGCATTCTGGTTCAACGTACTGGTAAATTTCAGATTGTATTTATTTACATCGACAGTTGAAGAAGTAGGATGGCAATTACTGTTCAGCATCAAAATCTGTTAAGGTTAATGTAAAGCAACGATCTCCAACAAAAGATGGCAGCACTACCTCCGTATATGTCTAATGTATTTTTGTCATGACACGAAATTACAATGCTGCTCCTACAAATTCAAGCCTAGAAAGATCTAATTTTCAGGGATGAAAGATCATAACCAATTCGAGAGTTCGATCAATGCCGATTTTTAATTTTCTTTTTTGTTCATTGTTGAAAGAGTTTCATTGTTATACGGTTTGACATTCACAACAACAATCAAGCGATTTCAACAATGAAGAAAAACGAAAATTAAAAATCGGCATTGATCGAACTCTTGAATTGATTATGATCTTTCATCCCTGAAAGTTAGAACTCTCTAGGCTTAAATTTGTATTAGCAGTATTGAAATTTCGTACAACGATAAGAATACATTAGACATATACGGAGGTAGTGCCGCCATCTTTTGTTGGAGATCATTGCTTTACATCAACCTTAATACATCATCCATAATGTAAGATCACGGTGATTAGTGGTGGTAAGACCAATTTTTTATGTTGATGTTCCTGTAGTTGCCTGTAAGAATTGATTGCACAGCTGATTTATAAGCTACTTCAAATTGTTTTGTCCTACTTTTGTTAGTGATCTTTGTCTGAAGTGTGTTTTGAAGAACGAATATTGAAGTTCAACCTATAATTACTACTACTTAATGAAACAATAGGATAACAATATAATCCTAATGAATAACTAGCTTCAAAGTATTTGTACGACGCCTGGTTGATGTATAGGTGCACTTTAGATACACCACCACAGCTGCAAGATTGGGCCAAGTCATAGCATTAGTTTTCCTTCTTACGACTCATTTACAAGTGTCATCATACCAGAAGATGTGAGAAGGAAGTCGACCAACATCTAGTTTGAATGTACCTTCCCAGCATTTGCCTGATGTGAATGAGGTAAAGTTCTGGTGAACGACCATGCCAACGTTAAAAAAACGAAGTTCCGAATATCTTGAGGTAATAAAGTTTCTCAACTATCTGATATCTTGCCCGCGTGGTCCAGTGGTTACGATGGCTGACTTCGGATAACCATTGAGGAACAGACGCGGGTTCGAGTTCCACTCACACAGCTTACCTTCGCTGAGGTCTTCTTGGATTTTTTTCCAGCTCCATCAATATCATAATGGTCTCTCCAAAGTCACTATTTTCCGCATTTCAATCCTTGGAAAAGTGCACGCCAATGAACTACACCCTTTCCACTTAGGGCGTAGCTGCCAGATCAGTCCATAATTGTAAATTATGTAAATACTTTTTCAAATATTATCTGGTATATACGAGTTTCAAAATCCAGAAAAGAAAAACAGTGCTACGGATGTAATATTAGAAATTGGCTCCATGCTTAAGTTGAATCTACTTTTTTGCCCTGAAGATACATTCACATGTGCATTGTCTTACCGCTAACCACCCAAGACCCCCTTTTCAACTTCTCCATTACCCACGCAAGGAGTCTTCTTTCAATCATCATACATTCTCCCTTCTCCTCTTCCCTGACACACGCAACCACAATGTGGCTGTGCGATGTGATGAAGGATTAGAAATATACATTCTTTTTTGTGTGTGTGGTGTTGCTATGGCAACGTCATTTCAGCTCATTTTTTTATTTTATTTATCGTCTCTTCTTTCTCTCTCCACCTTTTCTTCAGAACTTTATTTCTTTCTTCCTCTTTCACCAAATCCATCCTCTACTGACGACGAGGAGGACTGAGGTTTGTCTCTCATTGGACAAGGGAAGAAGCCTGTCTGTCTATCCGTCACGGTGCAATCTTAAACTGATGGCCGTCTGTCAAAACGTCTGGTGATGATTGAGTGAGAGATGCTCAGGAGAATGGAAGGGGAAGGCACAGAGAAAAACGGTGACGCATATATAGAAAGAGAGAGAGAGAGAGAATACTAAAGAAAGAAAAGGCAAAAAAGAAATGTGCGATAATTTTTCTCTTTCTTTCCGCATTTCTTCAACAACCACCAAAAATAGAAAGACAATCTTAGCGAGACGGATTATTCGTATACCTACCCGCCGCAGAACCAAAAGGTATTGAAAGGCGTTCTTTCAATAAGTGTGTGTGTGTGTGTTTGGTGCTCAGTAGCAACGAACGAGCAAGGAGGGGGAAGCGTCCCCCCTAAACCACCCAACCACCACACACATATATATACATACAAACACACACATATCACTATCATCTTTACTTATATACAAGGAAGACAGATCAGCGTAAAATTGTTGATAGATATTTATTACCACCCATTTACTGGTAGTTTTTTTTTTACTGTTATTCAATGGATTTGGTCTTTCTTGAGTATACAGACATATACAAGTACATGTGTGCTAACATTTTGCTCCCCCATATCCCTCACACACACACACACATAGCTTTTTCTTTCCAGAACCACAAACAAACATTCCCTTTTCCTCCTTGAATGGTGACGGTTTGCGCTAACATAAATATTCCTTCCAGAAAAAGAAACGAAAAATCTATAGCCTTGCACACAAGAAGATGACAGTAATTCGTCACCTATGATGGGGGAAATTACTTTCAAGTTTCCTACTTTTCTCAAGTAAGAACTATAATCATACAGAAAAGAAATGGGATGTTCCGCTGAATTCAAATCTCATATGTATCTTTCGCAATGTATTTCTTTGGCCGGTAGATGCCTCTGCTTTACAATTGTTATAGTAAAGAGGATTAGCATTGACCCAACAAATGAGTCCACATTTAGCACAAGGCGTGAGGTTGGAAACTCTAAAGCGCGTCTTCCTTTTGTATTTCGTCTTCTTTTTCTAAAAGTAATGTGTCTGTATTGACAAGTTATAGTAGCTCCCTCCTCTAACAAAGAAAAGCAGTTTGTTATAATGACTGTTTGCTATACCATGCTGTATTTTTGTACTACCTACTTTTTTTTTATTAAATCCAATAAATCAAGTGTGAAATAAGCATGGAATTATGTCTTCTAACAAACATAAATGTATATTCAGTTTCGAAAGCACCAAAATGGGAACAAATTCAGTTTGTGGTAAACATGCACCGAATTCGGAACAAATTCAATTCGGAGTAAGCATGAGCAAACTTTCGTACATTTAGGTGCGTACCTAACCTTGAGTAATTTGTTCCTCTTGATTAAATATTTATTTGGTAAAGTGAATTATGAACACTAGCTGCAACGTATTGTTTGGTGAAGGAAAGCACGACTGTGTACATTTTCTACCAAGTTGTTCGATGTATTGAAGTTTCTGTTTTTGTTTGAATAGATATTACAATGAATTACTGAATTCCTTTTTAGAGGATCCGTAAAAGAAAATGGTGCGTTTAAATTTCAATTTGTTCCTTTGCCCATGATTTCCCATTTGCGTTCAATAACGTCGATTTGTACGGCCATTTTAAATGTGACAACTCAAAAGCTGGGAGATCTGTTATAATTTCTTTTCGAGATAACATCAATTTCTTTTTGAGATAACATCAGTTTCTTGTCTTTTTGCAATTGTTCCACCAGGTTGTGCATATGATTTATTAAAAAGAGGGAACATTCTAAGATATAAGCGGTGTAAGACGTGAGAATGATATAAGAAGTCTTTAGAGGCAAAATAGTTTACTTTTTCTGTTCTCTGAAAAATAAAACGGGTTCTTGGACTCATGTCTAGTTTTTGCGATCAAACCTTTTAATTGTTTACGGATTAGTGGCTAAAATTCTAGGGTTCAGTCACGGAAATATGTACTGCGGAAGTCTAGCAGTTATTTAGTCTAGCGTTTAGTTTCTATTTATCTTATATTTCTTGTACGTCTATACATTGCATTAGATGAAATGTTCGATTAAGTTTCATTAGAGCGTTTGTAATACTTGTTCAGAGTAGGAACAATACCATTTTTTTTCGTGCCAGCAATCCAATAACAATAGGTTTCTATTACTAACTACAGCAAAATATAAACAGATACAGGTTGATAGGTCATATATATATATGACTATCTTTCTATTTCAATAAGGCGACTATTAGTGGTCAAACTTTCTTTTGAATTTGTGACAAATAGTCACATAACAAGGATAAGAAGTAACACTCCAAATATTTAAAAGGTAAAGCTTGTGCTGCCATCTCATAACTGCCAAGCAATTCAGCACCAAATCTTTTCTCTATTTCTTCTAAATGATCATCTCTGAATTAAAAAAAAAACAAAAAAACATTTGGAGAGTCAATGAAGTTGCGACGGCGGGGATGAAGGTAATGAATCTATCAGATATGTTTAAAATTACGTAGTTAATTTTGTCCACACCCACAGAAAAGAGCAATTTGATAGGATTATCACTTTAAAATAGGTGAATCAGGCCTATTTCTATTTCAACGTAAATTGGCAACATTTTCAGTAACATAATTTAAAAGAACGTGACAATACGGATACATTTAAAATAAGGAACGTTTAAGCTTCACGACCGAAATAATACCATTCTCAGGACAAATACTTTATTACGAGACTTTCTCGTATACGGGACCGTCTCCTATAATACCAAACAGCTGGTCACTAAAGTACCTTTATAACATTAATTGATCATAATCATGGCAACACTGTGCAGAGGCAAGATGTAAAATAATGCCCTTCCTTGTAAGCAACCCAAATAACACAAATGCTGCGCTGGTTACATAAGGAATAGGAGATGTTGCTTGAAAATCAAATTAGTGGTATTTGAGGGGTCAAAATATTCCCGGATCATAATATTGGTCTCGTCCATACCTTAATCTGTTCGGTCTTTCTCTGATCAAATGAAATAGACATGGACACTTTGGGAAAGAACGGTGCAACGCTGTGGATTTTTATAACGAACAGACGGATAGATTAACAGACAGAATTCTAATTCTTTATATAGTCAGTGGGAGCAACTTAATTCTGTTAGTTTCTAAGTATCTTAATATTGCTACATTTATTGGTTAATTTATCGATTCCTTCAATGCTGACAGCATCTCCAGTGATCAGGCTGTTGTAATCAATATCCAGGGATTGAGGTGAGTGTAAAGTGCATACGCACAATAACGCATTCGCACAATTTCATGAGGTCGTGGGTTCGAATCCCGCCTTGGGGATAAGTGTTTGTGGATTTTAACAGCATTGTACTCGTATCATCGAGACGGGCCGAAGTCTATACAGTGAAACCTGTGTTAACCGAAATACTTTTAACCGAAATAGCGTTTAACCGAAATAGCGTTTAACCGAAATAGCGTTTAACCGAAACGGCAAAAAAATCGAAAAAGATAAAATTTGAAATGCTAACAGGAAAAGAAGATTTTTTCAGAAAACAGTAAACTTAGCTGTATAAGAAGTTATCCAACTGTAGAAGCATTTAAAGCTTTATGAAAAGTCTGTTATATACGTAATCTAAAAGGGATTGTGCCCGACTCCTCAATGGGGTATGTCACCCCTCCAAATCGTCGAGCAGCCCCTCCTAACTTTAACATTTACACTGTTAAAATCGATAGAAACCCTACAAAACTCCTAACTTTGGTTTTACACTCCCCAAACTGAAAATCCTGGTAGAATCACTACTACACATGCTAAACTAATGAAATATTTTGATTATTGTTGAAATATTTCAAATAGAAACATTTAAAATAACTAACAGAAGCTACGAAAAATTACACTAGATGGGAGGAGAATATTAGTTTGTAAATTCTGGTTGAAATTTTGTTATATGATAAAGGACAAATATTATAAAGTAGAATTTCTCTGTTTAATATTGCGCACGGATCTTTATCGTTGATTTAACACATTCATATCCACAAGCAAGTCCATCGATCTCTTCGAAACCATTCCCTTTCCAACATCGCTGGTTATAAACCATAACAAATGTAATCTTACTGTGAGGGTACTTATCCTTATTTTCATATCCTTCTATCGTCACTGGATTGCAAAAGTTTTTGTAAAAAAAAAAAAAAAAAAAAAAAACTTGTGAAAATGTTGGACAAGATATAGGATCTACGATCCAAGCGACACTATTAATGTAATACCCAATTCGGAACTGAAACACCTCACACAGGACCGTCAAAAATGGGGGGGGGGGGATTTCGCTGGGGGAAGTTTGAAAAGTTTCCTGGTATAATATAAGGTAAGGTATCTTCCATGTGCGATACGTACGTGCCTTGAAGGACGCATGGAAAATGTGGTTAACATACACAGAGGAAAAACGTTTGTTTACGGTTGACAGAAAAAATGTTGAAATAGGCTCAAACAAAGTTTATATTTGTTTCAAACAAAAGTTTGTTTAAACGAATTTGATTGGCAGCAGTGAAGAAAAAATTACAATGGTACTGAGCAGACTCGAACACGGATCGGCTAGTTTGCAGCTCGATACTTTACCTACCAGACCACAACGATTGAGCTAAGTTCTGTTCATACAGGAAAACTGTTAGAACTCAAAATTTCCAACATCATAACTGTATGGAAGTACAATATAACCATACAATAAGGCTTACTGTACGTTTAAGAACAATAACTAATATCGCATTAAAACGTTTCATTGTAGGCTTCGTTAATTATCAGGGTAACAAATGAGTTCACTAACTCAGAATCGGCTTTGTTTAGTAAGATTCTTGTTTGTTTGATCAAACAAACACAATTTGTTCCTTTATACAAACAAACTTTGTTCCGAAATCCATTTTGTAATATTATTATAACTATTAACGTTTCAAGCTTGGCTTTTATATACAAGGAAAAAAGTTCAGTTCCACGGTGTGTGGCGGCGTAGCGATATCGCTAGCGTATGAGACAAGCATTGTTTTCTGTGTACGGCACGAAGTGAAGTGGGGTGGTCAGTCTTAAGCTCGTTCTCCTTTACGTGCTAAGGTGCTCAGGAATACCATGGACAATCTGGTACTCAATAGAAGACTGAGTGCACCTCAGAGCGCCAGACATAGAAGCACCAATGGAAAGTCTCCAGCGGCCTGGCCGAGATTTGAACCCGGGCCGCGCGATTCTTATTCAGATGATGGGTGTTCTACCCAAAGGCAGGTCGTGACCCGAAGGTCCCTGGTTAATTTGCCATTGTCTTCCATCGAATTAATTTGACGTTCGTTCTAAGGATAGGGCTTACAATTTAACGTAGGCTTCGAAACACTTGCGTGCCTACCGGGAATTGAACTCAGGGTCCCTTGATTACAAGGCAGCAAGAAGTACCACTCTGCCATCGTAGCCCATATTCAAAGTAGATTAAATCAAACATTTCATTCATTCATTCATACTACCACGCAACTCACTTCAGTGTTTCCAACTTCAGTTTTTATTAATTTCCAAAAAAAAAATCAATTTTCTACGAATTTGAGTGCACAAATTCGCTACGTATTTCTATATATATTTTTTTTTTTTTTTTAGGTTCTCATTCACTGTACCTAAAATTCAACGACTCGCTACAGAGTAAGAAGTGGTTGTTACGATTAGTCACTGTGTTTTAAAGTTCCTGTAACTGCTAATAGAATAACAAGGAAAACTAAAAATGCTACTCAACACTTAAAACGACCTACTACACTCATTTTAAGAGCCCGAAAGGGGTGTAATAAAAAAAAAAGAAAAACCAAGAACTTGACTATTTTTAACGGGAATTGTGTGTTTTTTCCTCTTGTTCCACCCGCTTGTTGAAAGCGATTCTCTGCGAACGTTAAAAATGAAGAAAAAAAAATCTGCGGGTGGACGGGTGGGGACCAGCGGGGAATTCCATTCACGTGCTTTACTACTACAAGTTTCACGCTATGTATGTTGCGAAGCCACACAGGAAAGCTTTTGCCACCGCGCCGAGCTTCTTCGGAGTGGCGATTGCTCCGACATCTAGTGAGCGCTGAAAGAACTCCGTAGTAGTAAGTTCTTTCCGTTTACCGTCGGTCATCATGCTGTTTGATGACACACTTAAAAAATGAGAAAAATAAAATTTGTCGCTTTTCGGTGTTATTGAATTACATCTCGTAAAGAAAAACAGGATAAAAAATACAAGTACTAAAGTCTTAAAATCGACTTTTGGTTGTTACAGCCATATGGATTCAGCCATTTGCCTGTCTGACTATTTTAAATGTATTTGAAACTGAAGTTCCAGCAAGTTTTGGAATTCCTAAATTTAAGGCTAGTATTCACTTAGCTGTTACAGAGAGGGGGAGGGGGAGGGAGGGAGATACAAAGTTTCGAAGAAATCAATGCTGACTGCTAGAAATGTACTCTTTAAAGGTAAAACTACACTCCTTTATACGAGATTCCAGTCCAGCAATTTTGGACTGAACTTCTTTGGGAACGAGGTTTTCATTTGTCGATACGAAGTTGTTCAATCAAGTTTCATTTAACTCATTCAATCACAGAAGTTATTTACAAGAGCAATTACATTAGCTCCGTCAAGTTATCCCCCCCCCCATATAAAGTTAGAGGATGAGACCACATGCTTTCGTTAGTGCATCGTTAGTACACATGACACTAACATAAGTGCTCCATTCATAACCGAGATATAGAGGACATATAGTGGGTGATGCAACTTCGGGTCAAGATAGCCCAATTTACAAATATATTTGAAACGTATCCGGACGACCTAAACACAATGGTTGGTAAGTGCATGTTACTGCACGTTAGAGCACATGACACTAACGTTAGTACTCAATTCTTGTGTGAAATACAGAGAAGAAATATGCGTGCGTCCTTACTTTTATAAACATCCAGGCCCAGACCTATTAAATCGATTGCGCATTGTTAGTACATATGACACGTTTGTACTTCATTCTTAAGCCAGTTACAATGAATAAACTATGAGTGGAGTTAACTTGATTTCAAGTTACCCGCACCCACAGAGATTTGACCCATGTCGACCCAAGAATATCTGGTTCGTAAGCGCATCGGTACTGCACATTACACTAACGTTAGTGGTCGATTCTTCAGGGAAATGTGAAGCTAAAATTGTCGATAAGGTCTCACCAATATAAATATTATCACATACATTTCACTCTTTAATATCACATTTTTTACTTTTCGAGATATTGTTTTCCTGAAATGGTTATAATTAATATTTCCCCCCCCCCTCCCCCCGTTATAAAAGCTATCATAAGTTATGTAAAGCATCATTGTCGTTATATTGGTACTAATTTTATGTAATTATTGCATTTCATTTGCTTACATTGTAAAAAAAATGGACTTAGGAATTTTTTCAATTGAACTGGACGTTGAAGTATATAGTTTTGTAAGAAAACACTGGAAATGACAACAGGAAAAGACATCGATATAATATTTATAACACCTTGTACAATTGGTAATGAACTCAACAATTGACAGACAATAAGTAGAATTGAGCACAGATTACCAGAATACTTAATGGTATTATTTAGTTTCCAATATGTCTTAATCTACAGTTCCATCATCTCTTTATTGCAGCACCATATATAAGACTACCGCTCATTTTCGGGTACATGCTGCAACACTGAAGTGGCGTATATCTTTTTGTTTTTCCGTTTCGATGGCAAGATATTTTTCTCCATTGCAGATTTCGGCCAGTCAGTGATCAGTCGTCGAAGCCCCTTCTGGCACAAAGTCAATGATGAGAACGGGTCTGTCATTGTATTTCTCTCAGTTGGTCTCTCAACTTATGTAATCCTGATCTCCCTGCACTGTGCAATGCCCGTCATTGTGATTTTATAAGTATGTCATATATTCCCTTCCAAGATAAAAAAAAAAAAATCTACGTTTTCGGAATATACCACTAATACCCCTGTGCAAAGTAATATTTTCTTTCAGATTGGGAGTTTCTTTGTTATGTTCGATGAACAGCTATGCGGACTACCCAATAGCACCGAGAAATGTTCCACCAGTTACATGAATGGGTTTTGTGCGGAAATATATACAGTTTGTAAAAAAAAAATAATCAACATTTTTACAACCCTATCCGACAGATGGTTGATTTTTCGTTTATTATCTTTAAATTTTCCCAATATACAGGGTTATGTTTCATGCAAGAATACATGTCTCTATGTATTTTAATTTAATAGTTACGCACTATGAAAGTGCGGGTTGCGTAACCTTTTGCATATCCAATATGGTCTAGTTGTTGACTGATGTAAGTTCTGTCAGTCGGTCCAATTTTGCCTTATCGAAACGGAAAGTGGTGCGAGGCGGATCTGTTGTGGTTCGTTGATGAGTTTAATGGGCGCGTGATCGCCGCTACCTATGAGATCAAGAACTGTTACTTGGCTGTAAGAGGTGAAATTGGTCGATGCAAGGATTACGTCTGGAGTGGTACTTGATTCTGGTCTGGTGGGTTTAGGAATTGGTAGTGTGATGACTGTACTTTGTGTGATTAAAATGTTGGAACTAATTCTTTTCTTTGTTCAATCGTCTATGTACGAGTATCTAAAGGTCAGCCATGATTACATAATTGCGAAAGTTGTTAAAAATGTAGGTTAAAAGAAAGGTCTGTGATACGGTATGCCCTGGCCGGATGTATATTGTAACCACGGTGATAGAGATGTTTTTCTAGTAGAGTGTTATAATGATATGTTCCGGTAGCTGTACTGATTGTGTGGTGTGGAGACAATGAGATGTGTTGAGGCTACCCTCTGTTAGCCCGCTGTGCAGGTAGGGTTATAGCGTGGGATTGTGCAGCTTAGGTTCTGCTTGAAATGTGTGGACCCCATACTTTGACCCCCCATATTCAGGAAGTTCTTTGTTGCCGTAAACACAATTCTGTAAACGCCTTAACAATGGTCCCTAGATTCGATTAAAATCATATTCGATCAAATTCTCACTGGGCCTCGATAGCCCGTCTCCTACCGAAATGCGTGGGCATATTCAAGTAATTGACATTTATATAGTATTTCGTGTACTGTTAGTGAGCGCATGTTAATGAATAAAAAGATAAATGCCATGGTAATTATAACTAAGTTTGAGTGGTTGTTCTCCCTATTATCCTGCTGATTTATACGTTATTGCATAGAAATGAGCAAATGCGAGTGAGTAATTAGCGGTGAAATTCACCTGAAGAAATTTGCAGACTACGTGTTGGTGCTGAAGGCATATTTTGCAGTGTGAGGGCGATGTTGAGGTAATTATTTGACTGTAGCTATTTGCGTTCCAAGTGTCCGCAATGGTG